>PVKH010006526.1:0-20978 GCA_004027955.1 Chaetophractus vellerosus | reverse complement strand
TAGGACAATTTTATGGGTTTCAACCAAATATTCCTGATACAGGATTACTTCAGATATATTGAAGGTTTGGTTCCAAACCACCTCAATAAAGTGAATATTGCAGTAAATCAAGTCACATGACTTTTTTTGGTTTCCAAGGGCATGTAAGTTATATTTACACTATACTGGGTCTAATAAATGTTCGATAGCATTTTGTCATAGAAAAGAAATACACATACCTTAATTAAAAATACTTCATTGATAAAAAATGCTAACCATCATCTGAGCCTTCTGTGAGTCACAATTTTTTTGCAGGTGTAGTGTCTTGCTTTGATGTTGATGGCTGCTGGCAGTTCAGGATGGTGGTTGCTGATGGATGGGGTAGCTATGGCAATTTCTTAAAATAAGACAGCAATGAAACTTGCCACATCAATTGACTCTTTCACAAAATATTTCTCTTTAGTATGTGATGCTGCTTGATAGCACTTTACTAACAGTAGAACTTCTTTCCAAATTGAAGTCAACCCTATCAAACCCTGTTGCTGCTTTATCAATCAAGTTTATATAATATTCTAAATCCTTTGCATCTTCACAGGAATAGATTTCATCTCAAGAAAATATTTTCTTTGTTCATCCATAAGAAGCAACTCCTCATTCATTCTAGTTTTATCTTGAGATTATAGCAATTCAGTCCCATCTTCAGCCACCTCTTTAAATTCCAGTTCTCTTGCTAATTTGAGCACATCTGCAGTTACTTCCTCCACTGAAGTCTTGAACCCCACAAAGTCGACCATGAGGGTTGGAATCAACTTCTTCCAAACTCCTGTTAATATTTACCTCCTTCAATATACTTCCCAGATTCTTCAGAAGAATCATTATCTATGGCACCTATAGCTTTACAAAATGTATTTCTTAAATCATAAGATTTGAAAGTTATATTAATTCCTTCATATAAGGGGTGCAGAATGGATTTTGCATTAGCAGGCACGAAAATAACATTAATCTCATTGTACATCTCCATCAAAGCTCTTGGGTGATCACGTGCATTGCCAATGAATAGCAATACAGTATTTTGAAAGTCATCTTTTTTTCTGAGCAGGAGATCCCAACAGTGGGCTTAAAATATTCGGTAAACCATGTTGTAAACAGTTGTGCTGTCATCCAGGCTTTGTTTTTCCATTTATAAGTCACAGCAGAGTAGATTTAGAGTAATTCTTAAGGGCCCTAAGATTTTCAGGAATGGTAAATAAGCACTGGCTTCAACTTAAAGTCACCAGCTGCAATTGCTCCTAATAAGAGATTTAGCCTGTCCTTTGAAGCTTTGAAGCCAGACATTGACTTCTTTCTAGCTTCTTCCAATGCAAGGCTGTTTTCTACATTAAAAATCTGTTGTGTAGTGTAGGCACCATCATCAGTGATCTTAGCTAGATCATCTGGATATCTTGCTGCAGCTTCTACATCTGCACTTACTGCTTCACCTTACACTTTTATGTTAAGGAAATGACTTCTTTCCTTAAATCACATGAACAAACCATTGCTAGGTTCAAACTTTTCTTCTGTAGCATCTTCACCTCTCTCACTCTCTCAGCTTCCAAAGAATTGAAGAGAGTTAGAGACTTGCTTTGGATTAGGCTTTGGCATAGGAATGTTGTGGCCGGTTTGCTCTTCTATCAGCAGTAACACTGTTGTGCTTTCTTATCATCCATGTGTTCATAGGAGTAGCACTTTTAATTTCTTTAACAAAGATTTCCTTTCCATTCACAAGAGGCCTAGTGTTTTGGTCTATCTAGGCTTTCAACATGCCTTCCTCACTAAGCTTAATCATTTCTAGATTTGATTTAAAGTGAGATATGTGTGCGGCTTTCGGTTGAATACTTAGAGGCCATGTAGAATTATCAATTGGCCTAATTTTAATATTGTTGTGTCTCAGAGACTAGATAGATCTGAGAAGAGTCAGAGAGACAAAGAACAGCTGGTCAGTGATGCAGGCAGTACACACACAAAATTTATCAAATAAGTTTGCTGTTTTATATGGGTGTGGTTTGTGGCACCCCCAAAACAACTATAATAGTAACAAAAAAGATCACTTATCACAGGTCAACATAACAAATAAAATAATAATGAAAAAGTTTGAAATATTATGAGAATTACCAACAAAATGTGACACAGAGACTTGAAATAAGTACTTGCTCTTGGAAAAATTGTGCCAATATACTTGTTCAACGCAGGGTTGCCACAAACCTTCAATTTGTAAAAATTAAAATATCTGTGAAGCTCAATAAAGTGAAGTATAGTAAAATGAGGTATGCCTTTATTACATTCTACAAATTATCTGACAAAAATAATTTTCTCTACCTTATTACATTCCCAGTGATGATATGGGGCCTCTCATAGTTTGGTATCTCTGTCACTTGATAAGCTGGTTCACTCCTTAGTATTTGATTCACATAAAAGATTTTCTCTGACTGAAATGGCTTTACCACTTTTGATTTCTGGGTGGACTCTTGTACACTATTACAATGGAGTTCAGTTCTCATTTATCTATGAAACTCCCACCAATATCCCAAGGTAAGGCTAAGTATTTAGTTCTCTATATTACCCATAAGTCTTACAAAATTTTTAAACATATGTGAATTTGACCCTAAGTGAAGGTAGGTATAGAAAAGGGTACACGTGGCTTTCTAAGAGTCAAACTTAACATAGTTAAGTATGGAATCGTGACTTTGAGCCAAAAAATAGAATTGCATCATTGAAGAAGGCATGTTTTGGAGTTTAAAAAAAATGGTATCACTCTGGACTCAACCACACTATAGTGCTGTAACTTACTCAATTGAAATTGCTGGTTGCTTAGTCTTTTCCTTTGGGAGCCCCTATCTACAGTGGCAGGAAGCTCTCATCTAAATAGTACACCAGGAAGACAGGTTCTTCCCATTAACACCAAAGCATCATTGGCAAATTGGAACCAACAAAGTGCCCCAACATATAATGCTTCATATTGTGGACAGGGCTACAGTGGTGGGAGAAGTCAGCACCAGTAAAGATTTTGTACTAGGGAAATGGATTATCTGGATTCATTTATGTGCCATCTTAGAAACCATGACTATGAACAAAATCCCTAATAAATTGAGACCAGCACACAGTGATGTTCAGAATTCAGCTGATATGAAAATCATCCTTCAGGGTTAAGGTTTTGGAGACCTTACAGACACAAGCTTGGTGGCCATCTCCCAACCCTCGTCTACCCTCCTCCTCACCTCCTTTTCTATTGTGTACAGATGTTTCAGCATGTCTCCATTCCACAGACTGAGGGATATGTTAGGTCTCAATAAAAGGCCTAACCATACTTTAAACCAGGAAACCAGGAATAAGCAGGCCCAGATGTTTATCAGGTGGAAACTCTCAGTGGCAGGGCTCCCTCAAACACTCAAACAGCTCAGGGGTTCTACCCTCTGTTGGGAAATGGGGTACACAAAGCTGCCATCCACTGACCTGACCCAAAAAGATAGACTCCCCAGGAGACTGGTCACTATGGGGTTTTTCCCTTGCTCTTTCAGACCCTTTGTTCTGTGTAATTAACAAAGCAGTCATTTGCTTAAAGGTTGTGTTGTGCCCAAGCCTGTGTTTCCACAATTCACTGTGTAGCAACACATTCTACACAAATATTGACACAAGCGAGTTAAAAATAAGTGAAAATATGAGGAAGAGGAATCAGTATAGGGATAAAAACTTCAAAATTAGAAGGCAGGTATCACTGAAATGTGGCTAGCAAAATCAGTATGCAATAGGATCCACTAGTTATAGACATAATTTCCCTGTTCAATCTGCCAATCCTTTCTTTTAGAACTAGAAAATCAAATGAGATAATGCATACTATTTTATTTTGAAACAGCATGCTATAAATGGTAAAGTATTATTTATCAGATAATAGAAATCAGTATCTGCTATCTTTACTTTGAAAAAATAATTTAAATAACCTTACCATAATTTAATATTCAATATTGGATGACACTAACATAGAAAAAAAACAGCCTTACAAATGGTTTTATTTAGTATGAAAAATTCAAATGTAACTATTCCAATTTTTAGTTTTCTATGATCACCTGGTGGCTTTGACATAGTTGGTATTAAAGAAAATATGTGTTCACATAATGCAGTAGATGAGTTGCCTGCTAGATTCAATGAAAATCTTATTCCAAAGGGCTGACGTGTTACAATGTCTGATTTTTTGCAATTTAAAAAAAAAAAAAAAGATCTGGGCCGGCTGTATAGCTTAGTGGATAGGGCACCGGATAACCACATGGGAGGCCCTGGGTTCGGTTCCCGGGACCTCTCCGGGTGGGTGGACCACTTGAGAAGGCAAAAGCCACCATGGGCAGGGCAGAGCCGCCACGGGCAGGGCAAAGCCACCACAGGCAGGGCAAAGCCACCACGGCAGAGCAGAGCCGCCTGCAAGCAGTGTGCAGCTGCCCGCGGGCAGGGCAGAGACACCTGGAAGCGGGGCAGGTCGCCCATGAGTGGGCAAGGCCACTGCTCACCCGTGAAGCTGACTCGGCATGTCACCACAGCGGTGGGGGATGGGGAGACAAAAAGCAGAAAATAAAAAAATAAAATTAAATAAAATTAAAAATTAAAAAAAATCTTCATTAGGTTTTAAAATATATATTCACATATTTAAATGCTTGCCAAATGAACAGTGAGTCTTTAAACAATATTTTGTTTTTCTCGTCAATAACCAAATACAATTGATAGAAAGGAGGATCTTTGACAAGAGGAGATATTTGTTATTTCCTGCTTAAGGTAATAGAGTTTATATACATTATTTCCCCAAATACTCAGACTCAGAAAGATTTTAGAAAGAGTTTGACCTTTAGCATAGTGTGCACTTTGAAAGTTTCAAAATTCTTATATCTAAATATATTTGTACAATAGATTTTTATGATATGTATTTTCCATGGGAATAATAAATGATTATATTCATGTGGCCAATTAGAAAAGTTTAATATAATATATACTAGCTGTTTAGAGCATAGATTCAGATTTTAAACTTTCAGTGACAAATATTATTTTGACAAATTATTATCTGAGTGACCTTGGGCAAGTTAAAAGTACCTCTCTCACTAAGGTGTTACAGGAATTTAGTGAGTTGACATCTGTAAATGACTTAGAATGATCTGTTGAACACCCAAAACCAATCAATGTCATTTTCCATGTTAACAGAATAAATAATAAAATCCATGTCATGTCAATACATGTAAAAAATTATTTGACAAGATTCAAAGCCCAGTCATGATAAACACCATCAGTGAGCTACATATTTAATGGAACATCTTCAGTATGATAATGGATATTCATGGCAAGCCTACAATGAACATTATACTTATGGACCACAAATTCACTAAAATGGGTACAAGGCAAGAATTTCTGTTATCATTATTTCTATTGTGCTGAAGTTTTCAGTTAATGCAAAAGGTAAAGAAAAATAAATTCATACCATCAGAATGGAAGAAGAAAATTGTCTTTATTTGCAGAAAATATGATTGCTGTTACAAAATACCAATTCCTCAGCCAAAAAAATCTGGCTTTAGTACGGTGACTTAGAGCTATGTATCCCAGAAAACATGTAATTAAACTTAATCCATTCTTGTGGGTGTAAATTCATGTAAAAAGGACTTTTAATGGGGTTATTTCAATTAAGGTGTGGTCCAGCTGAATCAGGATATGTCTTAATCTGATTACTGATAGGATAATAGGGAAAGACATAGAGAGAAGGAGAGAAAAGCAGAGGGAGCAGCCAGAATCTGAATATCAACAGAACCCAGATGAGAAGGAAGAAGCTAGGAAGGGCTGCCATGTACATTGACATGTGACAGAAAAGCCAAGGGCCAAGATCACTCACAGCAAGCCCCAAAATACCACAGTCTTCCGGGGAAAGGATGGCCTTGAAGACCCTTTGATTTTAGACTTCTCCTAGCCTCAAAGCTGTGAGCCAATAAATTTCCATTGTTTAAGCCACCCCATTGCGTGTCATTTGTTTTGTCAGCTAGGAAACTGAAACAAATACTAATAAATGAATTTAATCACATTATAAGATAAAAAGTTAATGCAAAATATTCATTATATTTGAGTACACTAGCAAAAAACTTGAAAAATACTATTTAACACAATACCATTTAAAATAGCATTAAGTATTTAACATATAAATCTGAAAATCTTATGAATAAATATGGTAAACCACTACAATAAAAACTACAAAGAAGGGCAAAGAGAATTTAAAGACCTAAATAAATGGAGAGATAGTTCATTGCATAGATTTAAAGATTCAATATTGTTACTAAATCTTCCCCACAATAATATGTAGATTCAAGGTCGACCTATAAATAATCCAAGAGGCTTCCTTGTAGAAATTGACAAGCTGATTTTAAAGTGTACACGCAAATGAAAAGTGTCAAAATAAAAGACTTATACTACTTATACTATTTATTAGTTTTTGATAAAGATACTAAAGTAATTGAAGTCTTGTATTTCCAACAAATCTTGTTAAAATAATTGGATGCCTACATGAAGGAAAAATGAGTCTTGACTCCCCTTCAAACATAGTATAAAAATTAAATTGAAATGGATAATTGATCTGAACATCAGTTTCAATCCATAAAGTTTTTAGAAGAAAACAGAGTAATATATTTGTGACCCCTAGGTTGGTATAAATTTCATAGATAAAACTCTGAAATCAATAAATACAAAAGAAATAGAGGTAAATTGAACATTATCAAAATTATACATTCTGCTCCTCAAAAGATAATATTGAGAAAATAAAAGGGCAAGTCACAGATTGTCAGAAAACACGAGACGTGTATATCTATCAAAAGAATTATATACCAAAAGTATATGTCTAAGTGTGTATCCTACAAATCAATAATGAAAACAAATACATTAATAGTAGTGAAAAATACTAGAAAAGACTAGTCTCAAAGGAAGATATCTGCATCACATGATAAAAGATCAAAAGTATTAGTCATAAAGAGAACATAAATTAAAACCACAAAAAATTACTTTATACTCAGTTTAATGGTTAAAATTAAAGATTGACAATACCAAATGTTGACAAGAATGGAGAAATTGGAACTCACATATGTTCCTTCTGGGAGTATAAAATGTTACAGTCACTGCAGAAAAGAGTTTGACTGGTTCTTATAAAAGTAAACATATGTCTATTCTATGACTCATCAATCTCACTCCATAAAAACCATGACTCAGCAATTACTCCAAAGAGAATGATCACAGAAACTTCATTCATAGTAATCAGATAGAAAAAAATAACACTACCGTCCATTAACACAAAATGGATAAAGATATTGTGACAGATTGATACAATTCATATTCAGCAATAAAACAAACTTAATGCCATGGATCCATTGCAAAAGTTTTGTCATGAATTAAGCCAGTTACAAGGTAATACATGTTTTATTATTCCAATTATTTTAAATTCTTAATAGGCAGAACTAATCAATGGTGACAGAAATCAGAAATGAAGTTTGCACTGGGGGAATAGGGTGTGCAGATTTATTATAATGGAGCATGGGGAAATATACGGTGTGATAGAAATGACTCATAGGTTAATTGGAGTGGAAATTACACATTGCATGTATTTGTCAAAACCAAACAAATTATATCCTTAAATTATACTTTATTTTTAAAAGTTTATCCCAAAGCAAAATAATGAATTCAATCTATTAACCGAAAACTGTTACAGTGATGTATTATATGTAATTTCACATTCATTATTTATCTTTATATAAAATATATATATTAATAAATAAAATATCTATATATAAGTATTTATATTTATAACACATTATAAGTGAACATGTAGAAATGTTTGTATGTATATGTATATATGGGTATGTGTGTATATATATTTGTGTGTGTGTAAAATCATCCTATCAAGAAACTAAAATAAATGTTAAAAAGATCTTTAAGAATAAACAAGAGGATACAATACAAATCTAAATACATTTTAAAGCCTGAATGTTCATCAATTATTCAATTACATTTTGAAGAGTTTGTTTGCACATTAAAGTACTCAACTACATCTTGAAAAGTTTATTAACTAGTTTAAATATTGTAGTCATTTTTCTTCCACACTTAAATCACAGGGTCTACAAATTTACATAATACAAAGCATATTTTAATATGTTAATGATTTTGTTTATGGAGACAATTTTTAAGGAGGTAGATTTGGCTTATTATTCTTAACTTAATCTTTTAAATGCAGAATGTTTATTTTCTCTTCATTATAGCAACAGAGTAATGTGTTGTTTTCCTTCTTGAGTGATACTATTTAAAAATTCTTCTTAATAATTATAGTTGATCATAAACATAATTAAAACTTGTTAGGTAGATGTAAGTTTCACTTTCTGTTTTTCTTCTTTCATAAAATAATTATTAACTATTATTTCCTTTAATCAAAATATTTTTCCTAAAATTTCACATCTACTTTCCTCAAATAAATGAGAAACTCTTAGCCTAGCAGTAATATGATAGAATTTTTCAGTTAAAAAGACTTGAATGAACATCCAGGTTTTTGACCAAATGGTAAATTTGCATCAACTCCCAGCCTCCATCCCTGAACCTACAGGAGAGAGTGGGATTGAAAGAGCTGGATTCAGGAACTAACAGTGAATTCTAAAAAGATTTTGGGAAGATTAGGGAACTCATATGTGAAGAATGGGATTTAATATTGAAGAATTCTCCCCCACCCCCAAAGTGGGAGAGGACAAGAGACAGGGAAATCACAGAAACCTCTTAAACAGCCATCAGTCATATTTCACCTATCTCCTTCTTCTTTGGGGAAGCCACAAACATGCTGTGTAGCCATCTTCCACCACCCCCACTTCCTTTCCTATTGTGTGTTACCCACAACCTGTGGGAGATGTTAAGTCTAAAGAAAAGGTCCGGCCACACCTTACACCCCAAAACTGGGAACTAGCAGTTCCAGATGCTTATCAGCACATCTAGCAGGACTCTCTCCCCAGGACGTGGGTAAAAACCACACTCAACAGTACAGATTTGTCTCTCTGTTGTGAAGTGGGGCAGGTGGGGCATGTGGGGCTGCCCTCTATTAACTCTGATCCGGAACAGTTTTTGTCCACACCATAACGGGACTTCTTCCTAGGCTCTTTCAGACTCTTTGCACTATGTAAGTGGCAAGGAAATGTGCCCTTTCTGGACTCTATTCTGTGCAACAAAGGAATCATTTGCTGTGAGTTTCTGTTGTGTCTTGAACCTGTCTTCCCACAACTCATTGTTATAGCAACACACTCCACAGAGGCTGCAAATTATTTATAGAGGGTGGTTGGGAAAATCAAATAGTGTGTGCCTTTACAACTGCAAATTGATGGAGGGATCTTTGCCTGCCTGTTGGTTCTTTGAGGAAAAGAAAGGACAGCCAGTGCCAGATAACAAAGTAAGAATGGGAATAATGGGAACACTCGGAAGCTCACGTGGATAATTAGGTACCAGTAAAGTGTCAAGTCAGGTATCTCTGTAGTTTCTCTCTTTTTACTCACATTCAGCTCCCTACTATGAATCATTTACCAGGTTACTTGCCAATTACAACAGAGGATGACAAGCTAAGGATGTTGTAGTGCCTGCAATAAGTTGAGGAGATACTTTTGGGTTATGGGAAAATCTGGAGATGAAAAATGGGAGCAGTCAATTCCTTCCTTCTTCTACAAACAAATGGTATTTATCACAGTGCTAGTCATAACTTACTTGTACATTGCAGGACTATTTCAGTGGACCACATATTTAAATAAAATGTTAGTGAATTGAAAATATCAAGGTGTATCATATTAGGGATGGTAAGTATCATTTCATAAATTCTTTGTAAGCTATGTCTTTCAACATATATGCATATATAGACTCATGTGTAAATTAACTAAATTAGTACATAGATATTTGTCTGTTTTGCTCATTCTTAAACTCCAGAGTATCAGATTGCATCTGGTATTTTATAGGCATGTAAAAAACATTTTTGTAAATAAATACAAGTGTGTGCTAAATTAAACTAAAATGTATTTTCCTTGACAGGTTGCAATAAAAATAATTTAAAAACAATGCTTTAATTTTAACTAAAAGGGCATAAGATCTAGCTTAGACATTCACCAATCTTCCAGCTCCAGTTAAATATTAATAGCTAGAGAAAGCAAGATCCAGGAGAAATTAAAATGACCTCATGACATATGAAAACCGTCATAGTGAAAGTCCATGAACAATGTGAAATACCTATAAAAGAAAAGCAGAACTAATGAAACAGACAAATTAAGTATTCATCAGTGTGTGTATATGTGTATATGTGTGTGTGTGTATTTGGAAAGAAAAAAGATCTTGGAAACAAGAAGTGAGATAAGAAACAGTTATGTAAATAAAAAACAATTGAATATATTAGGTATAAAAATATACTTGTTGAAATAGAGATCATTTAGTTTAGAGCTCTGTTATTTAAATAGGAAATTGAGACTGGAAATTAGGACATGAAATAATTGTTTCATGTCTCTGCATGATCTTTTTTAATAGGTTAATATATGAATTTGTATATGACATTTTTGTTTTGTATTTTAGCTCTTTCTGATATATTCTAATGATAACAATTTTACTTAGTAATTAAACAATATATTTTCCTCTCCTAAATAATTTTCTTTATGTTTTATTTTAGCTAGTCTTATGTCTTGAAAAGTACTTAAATGATTAACAAATAAAAACTGACTCTATATAAGGTTTGTCACTTAGAAAGCATAATAAAAGCACTGTTAAAATCCATCTTTACCAGTACATTTTAGTACAAGCAAAGATACCCATGGCATTTATATCGCATCAGAAAGAGTGTAAGCTCATTAGTTTTAAAGAAAATGTACAAAAGAGGTTTGGATCTGAAGGATAATAGTAGTTGCTTGAAATTGATTCTCTCTACACATCCTCCCTTAAAAGTCGTAAGACCAATGAGTAGTGAAACATATGTGCACAAACACAAACACACAGAGGGGGTTCCATACATTCAGCATTACTAAGAAACAGAGAACACCACCAAATGTTTATTACTTGAAGGTACAGATATAAATATAAACATTTAATGGAACTCTCTCCACTGCTGCAAGCCTGTGGGACAGAGAGGAAAGGTATGGATGTGGGGAAGGGAAAATAAAGACCCCTTGAAAGAGCAGAATGTGGAGAGGAAAACTTCATCAAAGCATAAAATCAATTAGCTTCATTAACTTTTTATATTTTAGGAGGTACTGAGGATTGAACCCAGGACCTCGTACATGGGAAGCAGGCACTCAACCACTGAGCTACATCTGCTCTCTAGATTCACTAACTTTAACTAGAAAAAAATCCAGTACTAAATCACAAAACTTAAATACATGCCTGGGATTTCGTTGTTTACAGCACCAGCTAGAGTGAGATAGCTTGGAAAAAGAGCAAGACCAGAAGCGAGAGACATGGAGAAACATCCCTCAAAAGATGAATGTCATAAAAGTGAAAAACTTCCAATGAAGAAAAAGATAAAATATGGGAGGGGGTTAAGAATACTCCAGAAATGAAGTAGAACTAAGATGTGCACATCACTCAGCTTTAACCATTACAGTCAAGTTCAACAAGGTCATCAATTAAATAATATAAATTTCCTTAAACTGACAGAAGAGAGGGGGTTTCAAAACTGGAATCCTGTGGCCATGCGGTGGACTGAAAAATGGCTCCCTAAAGATGCCCACATCCTAATCCCTGTAACCTCTGCATATGTTACCTTACATTGTATATTAGGGTTCTCTAGGGAAACAGAACTGACAGATATATATATATAATATGAAAATATGATGAGAATTTTATAAGAATTTTCTAACAGAACTGTGAGGATGGACAAGTCCATATTCTGTAGGGCAGGCTGCAAGCTGGGAACTCCAGTGAAGGTTTACAATGAATTCCCCAGGAGACGCTGGCTGGTGTAAATAGCAGTGGAATTTCTCCCTTTTGATTACTGAAATCAACACTTATTCTTTTGTCTTAAACAAATTTTATTGATACATATTAATAGAGCACACAATTCATCCAAGGAGTACAATCAATGATATTTGGTATAATCACCCAGAGATAACAGCTACGTACAATGGGGGAAACAGAGATTGAGAGGTGAGGAATTTTCTTGTTTGTTTGTCTGTTTTTCATTTATTGTTATGATTGAAATAATGAAAATGCCTCTAATAATGATGGAAGTGATGAACACTTCTCCATTTAAGACCTTCAAATGATTGGACAAGACTTCTCTTATTATTGAAGGCAATCCAATCTCCTCAGTTGATAGTAGTTGTAATCAGCCATAGATGTTATCAACTTACTGATGACTTAAACCCACAAAAATATCCTCATAGTAACAGTCAGACAGATGCATGCTTCACCAAACAACTGGACACCATAACTTGGCCAAGTTGACACAGGAACTCAACCATCACACATGGCATGATTGAATTAAAGCTGCAGAGAGAATTAAAGTTGTAAATCAGATGATATTAAAATAAGGAGTCAATCCTGGATTTACTATGTGAGCCCAAATGTAATCAGAGGCTTCCTTAAAAGTGGAAGAGGGAGGCAAAAAAGAATGTTAGAGCACTGTGAGTAGGAGTCAATACATCGTGCTGGATTTGAAGATGTAGATAGAGGGCCACAGCAAAGAAATTCTGGAAGCTGGAGAAAGCATGGAAATGATTTTCTCTTAGAGCCTACAGAAAGAAGTCCAGCCTTGTGACTATCTTGATTTTAAATCATTGAGACATGTGCCAGAACTCTGAGCTACTGAACTGAACTGTTGTATAGTACACTGGTGTTGATATAAGTCACTAAACATATGGCAATTTATAACAACAGTGTATTCATCAGTGTTCTCCTTAGAAAGAGAAGCAACAGGATTTTATATAATTGTATTTATATATAAAGGAATTATTAATAATGAATAGGATTAATAAAAGAGAAAATCCACCAGGAAGAAACAGCATGCATAAATATCTATGTACCTAACCAGGGTGCCCCAAAATACATGAGGCAAACTCTAGCAAAACAGAAGGGAGAAATAGACATCCCTATAATAATAGTTGAAAGATTCAACTATTATTCACATCATGAGATACAACAACTTTACACAAGATCAACAATGGAATGGAGAACTTGAACAATACGAAGTGAGCTAGACCTAACAGATATATACAGAACATTGCATCCCAAATCAGTTGGTTATACATTCTTCTCAAGTGATCATGAATCTTTCTCCCAAATAGACCACATGTTAGGTCGTAAGAAAGGTCTCAGTAAATATCAAATCAATTGAAATTATACAAAGCATCTTCACAGATTATAATGGAATGAAACTGAAAATCAATAATAGATGGGAAAGGGGAAAATTCACAAACGTGTGGAGGTAGAACAACACACTGCTAAACAATCAGTGGGTCAAAGATGAAATTTTAAGTGAAATTAATAAATATCTTGAGGTAAGTGAAAATGAGAACACAACTTGTATTAGTCAGCTAAAGGGGTGCTAATGCAAAATACCAGACATCTGTTGGCTTTCATAAAGGGTATTTATTTGGGGTAGAAGCTTACAGTTACTAGGCCATAAAGCATAAGTTACTTCCCTCACCAAAGTCTATTGCCACATTTTGGAGCAAAAAGGCTGCTGAATTCTGTGGGGATTCAGGCTTCCTGGATTCCTCTCTTCCTGGGGCTTGCTGCTCTCTGAGCTAGGTCCTCTGCTATTTCCACAAGGCCAGCTATAGACCATCAAGTGAATGGCTTGTTTCTCTTCCCAGGGCCTTTTCTCTTTCTTCATGACCAAGTTCCTCTGTATGCTTACTTCTGGGGGCTCCAGCATCAAAACTCCAACCTCCTTTCTCTATGGTGTGGTTTTTCTGTGAGTCCCCACCCACCAAGGGGGCAGGGACTCAACATCCTACTGACATGGCTGAATCAAAGCCTTAATCATTATTTAATCAAGTAAAACTCTGAATCCAATATAATCTAATATACCCAGAAGAAAAGACCAGTTCACAAACATAATCCAATATCTATTTTTGGGATTCATAAATAATGCCAAACTGCTACACCACTTAATCAAAACTTAAAGGATACAGTGAAGGCAGTGCTGAGAGGGAAAATTACAGCCCTAAACTCTGATCTTAAACAGAAAAAAAGTGCTAAACTCAAAGATCTTACTGAACAACTGGAGAAACTAGAAAAAGAAAAGCAAACATTCCTAAAGCAAGCAGAAGGAAATAAATAATAAAGATTAGAGCAGAAGTAAATGAAATCGAGAACCAAAAGAAATGGAAAATATCAACAAAACCGAAAGCTGGGTCTTTGAGAAGATCAATGAAATTGACAAATCATTAGCTAGACTAACAAAGAAAAAAGAGAGAAGATGCTAATAAATAAAATCAGAAATGAAATGAGGAAGGTATGGCTAACCCAACAGAAATAAATGAAAGGATCATAAGAGGATATTATAAGAAACTCTCTACCAACAAACTAAACAACCTAGGTGAAATGGAGAAATTCCTAGAAACACACAAACAACCTACACTGACGTTAAAAGAAATAAAAGAACTTAACAAACTAATAACATTTAAAGAAATTTAATCAGTCATGAAACATTTCCCAACAAGGAAAAGTCCAGATGGATTCACAGGTGAATTCTACCAAGAATTTCAAGAAGAATTAACACCAATCCTGTTTAAATTCTTCCAAAAAATTGAAAAGGAGGGAAAATTACCCATCATATTCTATGAACAGCACACTTTTACCAAAGCCAGATAAATACACTTCAAGAAAAAAATCACAGACCAATCTCTTTAATGAACATAAATGTAAAAATTCTCAACAAAATACTTGCAAAAGTCGTCGAGCAACATGTCTGTATTAATCAGCCAAAGGGGTGCTAATGCAAATCACCAGAAATCTGTTGGTTTCTATAAAGGGTATTTATTTGGGGTAGAAGCTTACTGTTACCAGGCCATAAAGCTTAAGTTACTTCCTTCACTAAATTCTGTTGTCAACTGTTGAAGCAAGATGGCTGCCAATGTCTACAAAGGTTCAGGGTCCCTCTTCATCTCTTGGCTACATGGTCCCAGCCTCCAATATCAACTGTAGGCTGGGATGAGTCTCTTCTCTCTACTGGTGCTCATTCCTCTCCATAATCAGCAGCTCTGTTCTCTCCACAAAGTCAGCTGTAAATTGTCAAGCAAATGGCTCATTGCTCTTCCAAGGGCCTCTGCTGTGTCCAATGGAGTCTCTTCATGTATCTTTTCTGTGAATTTACTTCCTGGGACCCCCAGCTCAAAACTCCAACCTCCCTTGTCTGCAATGTGGTTTCTCTGTGAGTCCCCACCCACCAAAGGGGTAGGGACTCAACATCCTACTAATGTGGCCCAATCAAAGCCTTAATCATACTTTAATCAAGAAAGAGTGAAACCCCTGAATCCAATACAATCTAATGTATCACTAGCCCAGAGGAACAGACCAGTTACCAAACATAATCAATATTTCTTTTTGGAATTCATCAATAATATCAAACTGCCACACTCCACCCTCTGAATTCCAAAAATACATTGCAATATTCAAAAAACTCTCATTTAGAAACATGCTAAGTCCAAAATCATATCACAATAAGTTTAAAGAAATACAGATTGTCTTGGGGCTAATTCTCATCTGGCTGTAGACCTTTGAAACTTACAACACAATTATCTGCTTCCATTACAGAAATGGACAGGCAAAGGATAAACATTTCCATTACCATAAGGAGAAATTGGGAGGGAAACATGAGTCATGGTTCCTGTACAATTCAGTAAACATACAGGGCAAACTCCATTAGATTTCAAAGTCTGAGAGTTATTCTTAAGATGATGGTTTCTTCTCCCTGAGGCCACATGTGCACTCACCCTTTCCACAGGCTTGCCCAATGGCCATTTTCTTGGTTCCACCTTCACCAAGCATCTGGATGTCAACCAAGCTCCAGATCTCACCCTCCAAGAGCAATGGGGGCGATTGTCACTCTTTACCCGATCTTTGGGTTAGAGTCTTAACCTCCTTAGTACAGTGAAGTGAAGGCAACATCTTCCCTAACCTTTGGCATAAAGAACCAACATTCTCAGAGAAACAGTTGGTGACCTGGTCTTCTCTAATCCACAGAGGACATGCCTGCATCTCTCAGACCTATGGGGCATTGACTTCAACCACCCTAATCCCCAGGGAATGTGCTCCACCCTCTTGGCACCCTAGGGTGGCAAAACTCTCCCTGAACATCTGGTGGGAACATCCACCCTCATCAACTGCAGGGGCAAACTGACCCTCTCTGTACACATGGGTGGGATTCCTCTCTTGACCCAAGGAGATATCTTAATTCCAGATCTAGTTTCCATCGTTTTCCTCTTAAAGATGCTTCCCCATCAATCTCTCCCTTTCATGCCCCTTTTATTCCAAGCTGACAATGATTTTGTTCATACAGCTCTCTCAAAAAGTTTGTTGGTTTAGAATGCAGGATGCAGGAGGTCAAGCCATGAGACAGTAAGATATTCCACAAGTCTTTCCTAGGTAACTGCATTGTCAATTCTGATTTAAAAGTTCCAAGTTTAGTTAAGTCCTCAGATGGGGCACTATCATCTGGGAACTTAATTTCCAGAGGCTTGGAATTTCTAGAATCAGTTTCTGTTTTCTTAGTGCCCAATAATTGAGTCTTTAGCTTATCTCTCTCATCTAGCATTCTACAATAAACTGCAAGGAGAAGCCAAGCCACATTCTGCGAGTTTACTGTTGCATATTCTTCAGCTAAATTCCCAGGCTTGCCATTTTCAAATTCTGCCTTCCATAAAGCATCAGAAGTTAATCTTGCTAAGTTCTCTGCAATTTTAAAACACAGATTACCTTTCCTTCAGTTTCCAATAATAGTTTCACCATTTACTTCTACAGCATCATAAAAAGTCTCTTCAAAGCATTCTAGGCCTTTTCTAGAAAACATCTCACAATTCCTCCAAAAAATACCTGTTACCCATGTTTAAAACAGTTCCAGCATTTTCTAATTGCAAATGCCCTTCCCCACTCTCCAGTCCCAAATTCTATATTAGTCAGCCAAAGGGGTGCTGCTGCAAAGTACCAGAAATATGTTGGCTTTTATAAAGGATATTTACCTGGGATAGAAGCTCACAGATACCCAGACATAAAGTGTAAGTTACTTCCTTCACTAAAGTCTGTTGTCACGTGTTGGAGCAAGAAGGCTGCCAAAATCTGCAAGCGTTCAGGCTCCCTCTTCCTCTCTTGGCTTCATAGTCCCAGTTTCTTCCAATGTCAGCTGTAGGCTGGGATAAGTCTCTTCTCCCTCCTGGGGCTCATTCCTCTCCATACTCAGCTGCTCTGTTTCCTCTACAAGGTCAGCTGTAGACTCTCAGGAAAATGGCTCATTGCTTCTCCAAGGGCTTCTGCTGTGTCTAATAGAGCCTCTTCATGTATCTGCTTCTCTTTTTATTTAACTTCCCAGGGCTCCAGCTCAAAACTCCAACCTGCCTTCCTGCAGTGCAGTTTCTCTGTTAGTCCCCTCCTACCAAGGGGGTAGGGACTCAATATCTTACTGACATGGCCCAATTAAAGCCTTAATCATTATTTAATCAAATAAGAGTGAAACATCTGAGTCAAATACAATCTAATGTATCACTAGCCCAGAGGAGCAGACCAGTTTAGAAACATAATCAGTTTTTCTTTTTGGAATTCTTTAATAACATCAAATTGCCACAGTATCAAAAGACTTATACACCATGACCAAGTGGGATTTATTCCTGGTATACAACATAAGAAAATACATTAACATAATATACCACATGAAAAATTGAAGGAAAAAAAACACACGATCATCTCAACTGATGCATAAAAGGCATTCAACAAAATCCAGCATCCTATATTGATAAAAAACACTTAGAAAGCTAGAAATAGAAGGTAATTACCACAATATAATAAAGGGCATATATGAAAGTCCCACAACCAACATTGTACACAGTGGGGAAAGGTTGAAAGTTTTCCCTCCAAGTTTGAGAACAGGCAAGGATGCCCACTTTCACCACTGTTAGTCAAAACCATGCTAGAAGTTCTAGCTAGAGCAGTTAGAAAATAAAATAATAAATTAAATGTATCAAAATAGGAAAAGAGGAAGTAAAACTCACTGTTCATGTATGATATGATCTTATATTTAGAAAATTCTGAAATGTCTATACCAAAGCTACTTGAGTCTCTAAATTAGTTCAACACAGCAGCAGGATACAAGATCAACACACAAAAGTAAATAATGTTTTTGTACACTACTATTGAACTATCTGAGGAAGAAATCAGAGGGAAAAATTCCATTTACAACAGCAACAAAAAAGACTCAAATGCCTAGAAATCAGTTTAACCAAGGGAGTACTGGACCTATATTCAGAAAACTACAAAACAATGCTTGAAGAAGTAAAAGAAGACCTAAGCAAATGGAAAGACATTATGTGTTCATGTATTGGAAGACAAAATATCATGAAGGTGTCATACCTACCCAAACCGATTTAAAGATTCAATGCAATAAAAATAAAAATTCCAACAGCCTACTTTATAGAAATAGAAAAGGGAAGTACCAAATTTATTTGGAAGGGAAAGTGCACCTGAATAGCCAAAAGCATTCAAAAAAAGGACAAGCAATGAGGAGGGACTTTCACTGCCTGATCTTGTAACATATTCCAAAGCTACAGTGGTCAAAACAGCATGGTATTGGCATAAAGATAGGCACATTGATGAATGGAATAGAATTGAGACTCCATAAATAAACCGTGTCTCTCTGGTTAACTGGTTTTTGACAAACCTACAAAGTCCATGTTAACGGGACAAAACAGTCTCGTCAACAAATGGTGCTGGGATAACTGGATGTGCATAATCCAAAGAATGAAAGAAGATACCTATCTCAATCTCTGTACAAGAATCAACTAAAAATGGTTTAAATATCATAAAATCCAAGACCATAAAATTACTAGAAGAAAATGAGGGAAACATCTTAAAGATCTTGTGGTAGGCGGTAGTTTCTTGAATCTTACAGCTAAAGTATGAACTACAAAAGAAAAAATAAATAAATGGGACCTACACGAAATGAAACACATTTGCATCTCAAAGAACTTTGTCAAAAGGGTGAAAAGGCAGCTGAATAAATATGAGAAAATATTTGGAAATCACATACCTGAAAGGGTTTAATATCCATGATATATATAACAATCATACAACTCAACAATAAAAGGACAAATGACCTGTTTAAAAATGAGAAAAAGACTTGAATAGATACTTGTCCAAAGAAGAAATACAAATGGCAAAAAAAAACACATGAAGTAATATTCAACATCACTAGCGATTAGGGAAATGTAAATCAAAGCTACGAAATGTCATTTCACACCCATTAGAATGGCCACTATTAAAAAGACAGAAAACTACAAGTGTTGGAGAAGAAGTGGAGATATAGGAACACTTATTCACTGTTGGTGGGAATGTAGAATGGTACAGCCACTGTGGAGGACAGTTTAGCAGTTCCTAAAGACGTTTAATATAGATTTTCCAGGTGTCCCTGCAATACATCTACTGGGTATATACCCAGAAGAACTGAGAGCAGTGACACAAACAAACATCTGCACAACAGTGCTCATAGCAGCACTATTCATGATTGCCAAAAATGGAAACAACTCATGTATCCATCAACCAATGAATGTATAAAAAACTGTGGTGTAAACACAAACAATGCAGTTGTATGAAGAAGTTAAGTTATAAAGCATACAACAACATTGATGATCCTGGAGGACATTATGTTGAGTGAAGCAAGGCAGACACAAAAAGACAAATACAGTATGATTGTGCTATTGTGAACTAAATACATTGTATAATCTCATGGAGTTATTAATTGAATATGTGTCACCCAAAAATAGAATGAGCTTAAAGAATAGAAAGCTGAGGTTTAACTTGAGTGTTAAATTTTGCAAAAGAATTAAAAAGGTGAAAGCACAGCATAATATTTGCACCTAGCAGTCCTATTATATGGGTATGACAGTCATTGAAAGGGAACATCTAAAGTCTTGTATTATACTAAAAGGAAAGCTAAATAATGTAACATGGGACTATATAGCACAGTAAAATATATGTGAAATATGAATATTTGTAATATTGCATATATGACTATTTTTCTTTGAAACTGAACAAAATATGTTAATTCTACAAGATGTTAATATCATACAAAATAAAACATTAAGCTAAGTGAAAAAAACTAGATATAAAGTACTACATATGTATGATTCCATTTATATTAAATGTGAATATAAATCAATTTATAAAGATGAAATTAGATTAATGGTTATGTAGGGCTGGGAAAGGATAGAGGGATTGAAAGGTGATTGCTAAAGGGTGTGAAATTTTTCTTTTAGGAGTAATGAAATTGTTTTAAAATGTTTTATGGTGATGAATGCACAGCCTTGTGATTATACTAAAATCCATTGGTTATGCACTTTGGATACATTATATGGTGTGGCAGTTTGGTATTGTTTATGAAATCCAAAAAATAGATATTGGGTTATGTTTATAAACTGGTCTGTTCCCTTGGGTATGTTACCTTTTGATTGTATTAAATTCAGAGGTTTCACTTTTACTTTATTAAATAATTATTAAGGTTTTGATTTGACCAAGTCATTAAGCCATGCTGGGTTGAGTCCTTGGCCCCTTAGTGGAGATAAAACAGACACTCACAAGCAAGTAAAATATACAGAGCATATGCACAGGAAGAGAGTGCTCCATAGGCATGGCCCCAGGAAGAGAGATGAGCCAATAGTCTTCAGCTGACCTTGTGGAGAGAACAAAGCAGCTGAGCCTGGGAAAGAAATAAGCCCTAGGGAGACAGGTGAGCCTTATGCCAGCCTACAGCT
>PVKH010006525.1:0-21165 GCA_004027955.1 Chaetophractus vellerosus | reverse complement strand
AGAGTTTCTGGTTCAGTAGGTCTGCACTTGGTGTTTCTAACAAGTTCCCACATGACACAATGCTGCTGGTCCCCAGAGCATACTTTGAGAACTACAGACCTTGACTACTAGTTTTCTAATTGGGTGCCCTGTAGTTAGTCTCTCTATAGTCTATTTGGTTCTAAAATAAATTTCCTAAAAAATCACTTTTAAACATGTCACTTCCCTGCTTGAACCCTTCAATAACGATAACTCCTCACTATGTAAACCAGAAAATCCAAAGGCCTTTGCCTGACATTCAGGACTTCTCTCAACCGGGGCCTGTTCTTCTACCCTTAGAATGTGAATCCTCCAGTGCAGCCCTGCTGATCTTACCATTATCATCCAAACAGGCTTTGGCTCACACAAGCCCCATGCCCACTATGCTCCACCCTCCTCTGCATGGATCCCATCTCTTCATTTCCTTCACAATTCCACTGGGTCTTAGCCTCCACTCGGAAGCTTTTCCTGCTCTCCCCACCCTCAAGATAGCATGTTCCCTGAAACCAAGAATTACCGACCAGAGCACTTGGTCAAATCCCTTAAACACATCAATCACTCAGTAAACACCCATGGATGAGTCTGATAGTTGATCTGATAGTGTTTTCCTCTAGACTAAAACACTAAAGGGAGATTTTAATACAACTCAATCCCTTCAACCTTATCTAATAACATCATTCTATATGGCATGACTCAAACACAGTCTGACAATAAAACAATGTGATTGAAGCAAAAAACCTGGGAAGAAGAAACATCAAAATCATCAGGAAGCATTTTCATAATACACATTCCTCAACCCCACCACTATTCTAAAAGGTCTTGATAATACTCCCCCAACTAATACTGATATCCCAAATGCCTCTAGGCCAGTCACTGAATTAGGGGGAAATTAACTGCAATGCAACAGGCAGGTCTCTACAGGAGGATTAAATATACCTCTGAACATCAAAGTCCTTTAGGATAACCTTTTTCAAAGTAAAACATGCTGAGATTTCTAAATTTAACATAGCACAGCTGACTCTAAAGGAAGGCCATTACAGTGGAACAACTGAAAGTTCCACTACTATGTGTCAGGTACTACTGGACTGAGCTGTGCAGTCAATTCTCCAAACAGTACTATGAAGTAGGGACAATTATTAACCCTGTTTTATACTCATATTATTATAATAATATCATTATAATAGTAAAAAAGAGTAAGAAGATGATAAGTCTTGTGAAGAAAACTCTATCTAGAGGAAGAGTTTACAAAGGGATAGGATGGGGTGGAAGGAGAACTTTGCCTAAAGAATCAAACCCCCAGGAGTCTATGGCAAGCTATGTTTTAATACTGGTTGGAGCAGGGACCAAGAGCATAAAGAATGGGGCTGGGGGAGACCCAGAAGTAACTCCATGAAGAAGGAGTTTCCCTGATAAATGAACAAAAGGAATATTTAAACTAAAATTTAATAAAGTATAAAAAAACAGAAGCATCAAAAAGCTAGTAATAAGTAAATGAGCAATATGAAAACATTACTCAATGCATAGCATGTTATTAAGTAGCATTCACCTCCTTCAAAAAAATAAATTTAGTAACTGTTTTTAGCAAGAAAATAAGATATACCAACTCTCAGGCCAATATAATATGAAATGACACTTTTAAATACACAAAAATAGCTTTCTGAAACACTAAAGAAAATCCAAAAACAAGTTAGGTTGTTGGATAAATGTTTTCTGATAAAGATTATGATAAAGACAGAAAATGATTGTGCTTCTATTTACGGACTTTGGTGTAGTAACACAACCTACCTATTTCTGCCAACATCTGTTTCCATTTGGGGGCCTCAGGAGTATCTGGGTTCTCTTCCAACAGCTCTGTCAATTTGTCTTTCAACTCTTGCACTTTATTTACATTTTGCTTCAGTTCTGCCTCAAACGACTAGCAGCGGAAAAAATAAAGTAACTACATTAAAGTATTTTGACATTAAAAGACAAAAACACAATTATGATAGAGCATTTTATTTTCTCCTGCATGACCAACAGAGGAAAAAGACCACATGCTGAAGTGGGTGATGATCTGGATTCAGGAGCTGATTTTCCTTTCCTCCTCTTAGCTAATCCTCAACCATCTGATGAAAGAATCCCTCAAAGGAAGAATGCTATAACTATAGCAATAATGACTCCAATCCCCATTACTGAAGAACTTCCTGTTATTCTCAAATGAACCCCTTTAGAAAAAAGGCCAATGACATTCTGTAAACTTGTAATTAACAAGAAAGGCAGTATTAATACAGGCTACCAGAATTTAAGAATCTATTAGTGGTTAGCACTTCTTTTTGACAATACATTATAGAGTTCAAATATAAGTTAGCACTTTGTAGAAATTTTTGCCATCACTGCTACCATGTAAAATCATTTCCCAACCTTGACATCTGTAGAAAGAAATACTATCCATTAAAAAAAAAGGCAGGCATTTGCTATCCTACTAGATAGAACAAATCCCTAATATACTTAGCCCTTAAATCAATCTTTTCCAATGGTTCACTGGTTAATATCTCAGACTTTAACTGATTTAAAGTGGCAAAGTCACTTCACCCAACAGTTCTCTCATATTAATAATGCCTGCATGCAAAAAAAAAAAAGGTTACTGTTTCCATAACTCTCTACAGAAAAGCACATTAAACGAAACTAGCAAATTATTTGCTTTACGCTATTGAACTAGAGATCAGAAATAGGCCTCTTGACCACCAGGACTCGATTCTGAATGCTAATCTATTCTCCTCCACGTCATCAGTAAATGTACCCACAGAATGTACCTTATTCTGTGCAACTTGAGTCTTCACAGCTTCACTATCTGTAGGTGTAGGTGCCTGATGCCATTTTGTTGCTGTTTTGTTCATTTTCTGTAACCACTGCATCATTGCACTTGATTCTTCCTGAGCCTTTTGCAATTTGGAGAGTTTAAGATTCAGTTCAGCTATTTTGTCCTTGAGTAAGAGGCCAAGATCTTCATAACTGTGACTTATGTCAGTCATATCCTTTTTAATGGATATTAATTCTAGGAGTAAGAAAATAAAAATGATACAGCCATTTTCAGGGCTTTTAAAGATAGAGTGCAACAATTAAAAAAACGTTTTACATGATCGTTCCTTTATGTTCTCAGTATTAAGCCTACAACCATAAAGTCATAGAGAGTTTAGAACTAAAAGGTTAGATAATCTTATAATGCTATTAAATGAGAAATAATTTAGAAACATTGCCTAATACAAGTGAAATTAAATAGGCATCTTAAATGAAATGAAAACTAAAACCATGAATTTTTCAGGTGCCAAGCTCAACAAATTAACTCAAATAGTATACTCAGTGACAAAATATCTCAAATTAACAAAAAAGAAGGAAACAAAATCAAGTGCTAAACTGAACCACTGGATTTCAATAATTTCAGATGAACAAACTCTGCAAGGAATGTTACATAAAATATATTTATGGACAACATGAATATTATATTGAATAATGCCATTAAATTCAATTTTGAAATTTCTATATAACTATTGGCCTCTAAAAAAAAAAAACAACCCAAAAAAACCCCAAGCAAACAAAAAACAAAACAACTTTTCATCAATAGCCATTTAATATTACTATTCACCTTTATTTGCCCAAAATTCCTGAGGGTCTGTGGCTGTTCCTTCACCATTTAATATTACTCCACCTGCAAAAATATTAACATTGAAATAACCACAGATCTCCATAGTATTTCTATATACTTATAGTGGGTGGTTTTAAATCACACCCCATAAATAGTCATCATTTAAAAACATTATTCCGGGGCCCGGCTCGATAGCCCAGTGGATAGGGCGCCGGCATACCACATGGGAGGCCCTGGGTTCGGTTCCCGGGGACCTCTCCTAGCGGGCAGACCACCTTGAGAATGGCAAGCCGCCATGGGCGGGCCGGAGCCGCCGTGGGCAGGGCAAGAAGCTGCCACGGACAGGGCAAGAGCCGCCACAGGCAGGGCAGGTCGCCCGCGAATGGAGCGCAGCCAGCCACCCGCGAACTGAAAGCCCACCGTGAACGGACGCAGAGACCGCCCACAAGCGGGGAAAGCCGCGCCTGCGCAGTGACCACTCTCGGCGCCTCGCCGCAGCGGGGGGAAGGGGAGATATGTAATAAAATAAATAAATCTTAAACAAACAAACAAACAAACAAACAAACAAACAAAAAAACCGTTATTCCTATTTGAAAATGTAAAATATTGATTCAATTTCAAAGTCAAGTTAAGACTGAAAACAAAGATCTAAATATGTCCTTTCTTCTTTGAAACACCTATTTTTTATAGTAACACTTCTATAAACACTAGAGTTTCAGTAAGTTTCTACTATATATTAATCATTAAATAATTTATAAAGCAATTTTGTGATTAAGTGGCTTTACTACTAAAGTTATTTCATGATAAAGTTACGAAGTTCAAAATAAGCACATTGAACACAGTTGTGTAGAACAACTGCCTAACTTAAGGAATTGAAAATTGTCTGGGGCTGTTCAACAAGAAGTTACACAGTGTTAGAAACAAAACAAAACCCTATTACTATAACTATACTGTATCAACACACAGGCAGGAGAGCACAGTGGTCAGGAGTGCCTGGGCTTTGGTGTTTGGCTCACCTGAATGCAAAGCCCTGCCCCACTAGCTATGTGACTGGACAGAGTAATCAGCCCCACCCACCCACACAAACTGATGGTGGTGGTAATACCTGATGAATTAGACCAATGTGGGAATTAACACAGTTAACCCATTTCCTAGCAAATAGGCAACACTCAGAGAATAATGAAGTATTTCTTTCTGTTCCATAACCAACTAGCGTTACCATTTTTTTCATAACCTGAATATTTAAAAAAATCAATGAGCCTTTTTCATGATATCTATTGAAAGCACAACAACATTTCCCAAAATCAACGACACAAGACCAAGACTAAACAAATAAAAATGAATAATCATACTGAAATATCTGAATCTTATTCTTATTCTACATTTTGTGCCTTAAAAAAAAATCACACAAAATGGTATTTCAGTTGGAAGCAAAAATATCATATAGGTGCTCAAGATTAATTGCTACCATGACTGAGAGCAACCAAGAGTAGGGAAAAAACGCCTTTTTACTTATTGCAAATATAAAGTGGACATAAAGAAATAAAATAAATAAAATAGAATAGAATTCATTTTCTTGGGGGGGAAAAAAAAAGCCAACAACAACATTTTCAGGAATCTGATTAGGAGAGACCATCACAGCATATATGAGTATTCCCTGAAATGGGATTAATAGAGCGGAATAAATGGTTGGCTGAGAGAGTCCCAGCTGGAACATCAGGATCACAATAGAGCAGCTGGGGGGCTGGTCAGGCTAGAGAAACCACAGAGGACACTCAGAAACTCAAAGAATAAAGCTAGGAGACCTGCCATCTGTCTAGTCCTGGATCTTTTAAAAAAACTATGGATAACAATACAAGCAGGTTCTAAACAAAACTATATCCAAATTATTTAAATTAATTTTAGAATCAATATTTATACATCACTTCTTTTGTTGAAAAGAGTGACTCAACCATGATTTAGACTGTGATTTCCATATACTGGCCAACACATTATTTAACTGTTTTCTTTGGGCATATTGTACAAAATAAAGTAGACACTAATAAAATAGGAGAAGTCCACTCTGCAGAAAAAAAAGCCTGTTTCTGTCCCTTACTTTTTTTCCCCCAGGAGACTAGACTCATTTCTTCGTCAAATATTATAACAAGAATAGAATTTAGATATCTCCATTTAATTAAGGTAAAAAACAACAAATTGGAATCTGACCTGTGCCCCTCCCCAAAGTAATGCTCCTTAGTCCTTACATATTAAATTGGTTGCATTTTATTTGTGGTTTGTTAAATGAAACATAAAAGAGATTTGAAATTTGATTAGTACAGATACTTTTCCGTGCCAGCTTTAGTGTGTTTATAGGTCCCGTCTTTTTAATCAAGTTCATTAATTTAAAAAATAACATTAATTTAAAAAATAACATACAGAGATAAAAATAAGACCCAATTCTGGTTTTCTGCCATAAATGTACAGCACATACCTGATTTAACCGATGCTATTGCCTTTGCAGGGGTCGTCACAGCACTGATCAGGTTACATAGTGAGATCCCACTGAGGTTTGCTTTCTGAATCTCTGGTGTTTTTAAACTCCACTCTTCTTGTAATTTCTTGGGATATAAAAACTCATTATTTTTCAGTCTTTGTAATATTTTCAAAGTTGCACATTATAACTCACTTTCTTAAACGTATATTAAAGCAGCGATACGTGAAGGCCCTGATTTGTAAGGATCTGTAGGATGGGAAAAGGTACCATCCCTACTTGTTCCCACAGCCCGGGTGACTGTTAACACTGTTAGCAGGGAGAAGCAGGGCATGGCCCATCCTGCATTCTGCTTCCAGCCACAGTGAAGGGCAGGCTACTCCTGGCTGCCATAGGTTCCAAAGTAACTGTCAACTGTAAGTCTGGGAAAGTGTACTTGGTAACAGCCAAGTTACAAGAGGAAATATACTACAGACAACAAAAAAACTAAACAGGAATTCAGAATTCCATTTAACAGTAAGCTTTAATCATCAAATCTCCCATAAATTTTTTTAAATTAATTTTTAATTTATTTTTTATATATCTATATCCCATACATTTTTAAAAAGACACACTTCCACTAATTTGGAGTGAAATTTTGCCATTACTGGTCAAAGGCTTTATGACTTGAGTCAGATGGCAAAAGACATGTGCACTATTTGTGCTGCAAGACTCAGTTAACTTCTATCTTCAAACACTGGTTATAGTGATTTATCTAAATTAAAGTAAAATGCTTAGTGAAAAGGAGGATCTTTTACTTAACGTTAAGAGAGATGTCTTAAAAAATAACTGAAACTCAGTAGAGATTTGGACTCTGAAACCGTTAACTCACTATTTCATCTTTTTTAAAAATAGCCGATTAACTGAAAGATTAAAAGTTTGTGTTCTTCCCCAAAAGGATCAGTTAACCCCATGTCATGATTTTTAAATACGACTGAAACAGTACAGATATGACGACCTAGCTGATGTGACTTGGAAAAAGAAACCCAGCATTAGTCTTTAACCTATCATTACCGATAAGAGGCAAATGAGAAGCTAATATAATACACAATGATTCACACCTTGGTTTCTTCTAAAGATTTTCTTAAATCCTCTGCACCAAAAGAAGGCTGCATAATGGGAACTTTTTCTGTTGTTTCTTTTATCCATGACTTTAAAGATTTGGCAAGGACTTTGAAAGCATCCATCTGTTCTTGACAAGAAGATACAGCTTCTTTTCTAGACAAGAAAAATCATACAGAATAAAGCCAAAGAAAGGAGATACTCCAAAGGGCTGATTACTAATAAATAAATATTATTTCCATATCAGGTGGCTGAATATTAAGAGAAAGAATTACCCCACTCCCACACTAGCCCTTTTGACACAGGAAAGAAAGGTTTCATAGGTGGCAAATAAAAATCAAGCTAAGTGACTCTTTGTCTATTCTGCAGGAAAGGTCCATGGATAAAGTCAGAAGTAGTTAAGAAATCTGTAACCAATATGTACTAGCATCCAAAATGCTACATAAACTCTAAGACTACATAAGTCATTTTTACATTATTTAGATTCGATGAGCTTTGCTCTGTCCGCTTTATATGATGCTTAGTCCCAGCAGGCATAGAACCAGAAGAGAAATGTTTACAAGTCACCAAAATGAGGAAAACATAATGCCACCTAGTGGTTTATGCACTAGACTACTGTCCTCTTAATGGATGGATAAACTGGGTTGCTTTAGGGGGTACAGATTGAAGTCTTCAAAAACACGGTACAACCTAGTAACCTACGAACTTTAACTGGTGCCTGGCCCGCTCCACGGGGAACTGTATGGATCCCTCTGTATGCTGAGCACCATGGAAGGAGCACACGTGTGCAGCACATGAACTGTGAGGACTGCTACATGTGGCACGTGGATGACGTGCACATGTACGAGTGTGCCGAATACTGCTGCAGCTGGACTAATTACTGAGGTGACCACATGGTTTTAAAATTGGACCTATTTGAAAGCAGAAAAACCTAGAGATGACCTAAGAAAACAAAGAACATTTTTCTGTGCAATGTGAACTAAATATTATATGACACAGTGAAATATAGCTCAGTGACAGTACGGACAGTATTCAAAAGTTGTAAGTAGAAAATTCTCAAGAAATAAAGAAGAATAGTTGAAAGAGAAAGGACTATTTCTATCTTTTGGGGCTCGTCTGTATATAAATTTTAGCAAAACCAGATGTGTATTCTAAACTAACGTGAGATCAGAAATATAAAAATTCAATCGTAAGGCTTGTCCCTGCACAGCTCTTCAGCTCAACTTAGTTCATTCTCGTTTCTTATTTCTTTTTTTCCCATAGAATCACTTATTATCTACGACTCTTTAAAAAGTAAACTATTATACAAAAAAAGTCCATTAAGAACTATACTGAAATTGCACATAGCTTCTGAATTGGCCCAGAAAGTAATGAACCATGAGCTGTCTTTTGTTAATTTTGCCTTTACAAATAAAAACGTGGTATTTGCCAAAGACTTCAGAGACTACAGTGAGCTGAAATAATTTTTATCAAATTGATGAAAACCATTTTCTTATATAATGCTTTCCACTTTTATGTAAGAAGTATTGAAGTTCCCTCCTAAATATTTTTAAATGCATTCAATTTTAACAACAAAAAGATTATCAAAACAAAAAAAGCACTTATAAAGTAGTCCTAGGTTTAAGTGGTCAAGTTTTCAGGACTGTTTCACAGACAATTATATAGTAAATAAAAATAATTCATTCTAATCAGTATCAAACAAAGTGATATCCAATTTTTTAAGTGGTACCTACTTTTCTTTGATGGTGTCCTCCATTTCTTTGAATTTCTTTGACAAATTATTTGTTTTTTCAAAAACCAGAGCCTTATCTCCTGGTAAGCCATGGTTAGATATTTCCTTCAGAAGACTCTGCAAAACTTCAAGATCTTTCTTGTGTTCTAAGAATTGAGAAGTTGATTCCTACAAAAGCATTAAATATTTAGTCAGTACAGATGTTGCTATATATTCAAATGGCATTCCATTCAGCTATGTATGGGGCCATAATGTCTCCATTGAAAATTTCACAGAAGAATGATCATGACTAAAGACAATACTGAATAAATAAAAAGTAGGCTGTTTCCAACAGAACCTAGAAAACATTAATTAACTTAAAAAGGTACTCTTCACATTTTGCCTCTTTGTGGGTTCTGGCAAGTAAGATGAGACTTATACTAACTATGATAATCGGAGAGTGTATGTGTGATAAATGGTGCTCATTTCTAATCATTGAGTAAAGGCTTCAAGGAGGATATGGGGTTGAGATTAAAGGAAGAAAGCATAGATCTTTATTAATCTATAAGCAATTAAAATTATGAGTGCTAATTATAATTCTGCCAATAAATGTCTAAGCTTGTCTCAATCATTAACTCAGCCTGTGTGTATTACAGAAGCCATACCTGCACATACTGAGACAATTCACTAACATCTTTTCCTGGCACATCTGTCTCAGTGAGAACCTGAGTTTTTGTTTCTAAAAACGTTTGGAGCTTTTCTGAGAGGCTCTCAAACAGTTCTACTTTGGTTTTTAGCTCCTCCATTTTGGCAAGTTTCTCTTTGTGTTTATGACTTGCTTCTGTAAATCGAACAGACAAGTCCTTCATTTTGGCTTGCAGTGAGGATGCAGTAGATGGGTCTGTTGTTTCCATAAATTTCTTCACTTTTTCATTCATGGCATTTACACTGCTCTGGCGACCTGCAATATCTTGTTCCAACATCTGAAATGAACCGAATATTGTATATAGTTTATTATGATGTTTACAAATAATATTACTGAATTTTAAAAATTACTATTCAGACCAGCACAAGCTCGAACAGCCCGTGGCAAAGTTGGGACTGAATGACATGTCCGATCTGTCCCTTGAGGAGTCCTATCCCAAATCTCTTCAAGAGAAAGTAGAGAACAGCTGGCTATTTGCTTGAAAGAGGCAGGAGGCTGCTGCTACTGAGCAACCCCTGAGATCTAAAGGAGCCTAGGGATTATCCATGGTCCTAATTTTTAAAAGGCTAGTCAACAACAAGATTGATCTGATTAACCTCATGTGCAGCTGGCAGAAGCAATGATAAACAAGATAGGACTCGATGTATGTATAGGCCCTCTATAATGAATGATAATATTCATGAAAAAGTATACAAAGCTCTTTCTATACTCTTTCAAAGAAAAATTGTTCTGCACATTTGTCTTTGTGCAAGTACTACTTTCCACCCTGTTATATTCAGGAAACACTAGTTTTCTTAACTTTAAATTTATCTTTAATCTACCCATCCTTGGGAGCTTATTAAATTGTTTCCTTCATCTGTAAGTGGGATTTTTTTCTTTTGAAAATGTCACTTACAATATTTTTGCTGATAATATCCTGAAGAGCAGCAGAGTTTAAGGGCACTTGACCTTGTTCTTTCAGAGAACTTTCCACACTTCCCAACCAGTCCAGCATTTCATCCAAGCCATCTTGCACACTCAGTGAGCGAGTCAAGGTTATCTGGAGCTTTTCATTTCGTTCATTAACAGACTTGGACAGATCATCGTATCGCCCAACAATGTCATCTAGTCCAAACAGAACAGAAACTGTGAACCACAAAGTTCTCTTTGCCCTATGCCTTTTTAAAAATACACTAAGCTGCATCACAAAATTTCTACACCAACACTGAAAAAGGAAAACAAATTTTAAATAGTAAATCTCATAATGAATAATCAGAGCATGACCTAAAACTTTAAGAATAAAGAAAAAGAGAGATCCAGTGGAAGATGAAAAATTGATATCTTAAAAAAAAAGTAGTTAATATGTGTGTCTGCATTTGAAAAGAGATTCTGGATGCATAAACAGTTGAATTGTCTCAAAGAAGTGAAAGAGTGGTCCAAAGAGCAAACCTTCAGGATAAATATTGCTTCTAAACCTGTCATTCCAAAATAGCCATATTTATTGACAACTATGACAAAAAAGTTGACAGTCATACACAGCGATTCTCAACATACAAAAATTTTCTTGCTCTTACTCTATCTTGTTCTCTCTCTCTCTCTCACATACACACACACATGCACACACACACAAAGACACATACAAGCTAAACTTTTGTCACTCACTACACCCAGAAGCTGGCAGATGCAAATGTATAGACAAAAGACAACAATGAAAATCCATTTAAAATAGAGAAGGTTGAGATCATGTTTCTAACATACACATAAATGAGATTTAATTGAAAAGCTCAACAGCAGATAAAAGGGAAAAAATTTTTAAAGGGTTAACAGCTTAACCCATCTCATTTAAGTTAAACTTTATTTTCACTTCTAAAGATTTAAGATGCTAAAAAAACCTTTTTCTTGCCTAATTTTCAGTTGGTTATAAAGCTCTACACCTGAGCTTCCTTACATCGTGTATTTTAGACCAATGACAAGTTCAAAGAATAATGATTTTTAATGTATTCATCATCTTTCTCTGTGGAAAACAATCTGTTTTTAATCATGAATTTATCACTTACTGTCCAAGAATTCCAAAAGTATTTTAATTATTTCTGAATGCTTTATACTGTTATATTGTAGAATGCTTCAGTAGAAGAAAGTTTTGCTCTGAAACATCTCTATAACAAAGAAATATCTTACAGGTTTGTGTTTGGTCCATGGCACATAATCCATATAAATAAAACAATATTTCTCTTTGCTTGTAATAGGACTACATTACGAGGAACCGGTCTGACAAATTTTCAGTGAGTTGAGGGAGTAAGTTTAGATGATCCAAAGAGAAAATCATGTGTCTGTTGCTAAGACACAACGTAGCCCGGGAGAATGCTGACTGGAGAGGGAGATGATATTTAATATGCACCAAGATGCCATAAGCAGAGAAAACAAGTAGCAGACTAGAATATAAGCTCTAATATGAAAGTCACAAAAACAGATACTTTGTGCCACAGGTCCCGACTGGCAGGCCAGCTGCTCCTCTGTCAGCAATTCTGGGCATCAACGGGATGAGTGACATTAGTGATCTTTTTAGCCACTGAGAGCTCATTCCCAAGCAAAGTCAATTATTTCAATATAATTAACACATTGTAAGGATTACTATTTCTCTATTCTTAGCAATAAAATATTGTCATTTAAGTAAATTCTTGATTTCAATAGCTAAAAAGCATCTTAGAAAAAGGTACAGAAACAAAATCCTTCATAAGAAAGTATTTTGTAAAGTGGTTGATGTTTTCTTACAAGTCAAATAGATCTTTAAAGAAATTTCTCTATATTTTAAATAATTTATTTTCATATATTCCTAGAAAATTATGCCAAAGAAAGGTCTTAAAATACTGTTTAACATATGGGTTTTAAGCAAATAAAAATTAAACTATATATATATATATACTTAGACAGCAATGGGAAAAATGTCAAAATGTCTCTTCACACAGGTATACATGTAAAATAGTCTTTCTTTCTCCCCCAAAATTCCTCTGACCAAAGTCTTAAAGCAGTGGTCTCCAACATGTGATGCACAAGAGGATGCGGAAATAAAGGAGCAAAATGTTAGAACTTCCATGCACATTTTTATCTTACACTTTAAAAATTTACATTCTTGCACTTTACAATTTATAAAACACGTAACATAATAATATGTGTATGTAATTTATAAACAATGTGTATATATAAGTACATAATGAAAAATATTTACTGATAGGAGTATATGATCAAAAAAGTCTGACTATCTAAAAGAATAAAAAAAGGTGTCCCTTCTTCTGAGTGGTTTTAAAGGAGCAAGTTTTATCTCTGCTTTTATCTAAAATTGCTATTCACTTTAATTCATGTTCTGGGGTGAAACATATCTAATCATTGTCTGTGCAAGTTTTTATTTCACACATGGAAATATATAATAATAAACCCACCCACATACTAAATATTATAAAAAGCAGCAGAGTCAAAGCAAAAAATACGTACAAGACAATAAACAACATTTATTGATAAGCCATGGTGAATTTAGTATTAACTAAATGCTGTGGATAGATACAGAGAATAATATACAATAACTCTTCTCTCAAGAAATACATCAATCCATGTGAGAAGATTCAACAACTCCATTATAACTGTACAAGTTTCAGTACTACTGAAGAATTGGGGTAAGTGGAACCCTGTGAAACCACTCAGAGACCTCCTCTAGAGAATGGAGAAGTGGGAACATTGTTTTAAGCAGGGTTCCTCAACCTCTTACGTACACCCACTTTTGAGAAACACAGATCCCACAGAGACTCTATTTTGCCTAGGTTGAAAGTCTACTTTCTGCCCAATCCCATCAACTAAGATAATTTTGTTAGGTCCTACTTTCTGTGCATATATTCCATAAATAAGGAGTTTTCGTTATATTTAATGAATATAAAATTTAAATTTGTGTATACTCTTTTCAAACTACACAGCCCCTACCCCTAAGATTCTAATTCACCTGCCAAAGAAGACATGCCTTCTGCCTGATTGAGAATCACCATTTCACACGGAAAGGACACAATATACACTAGTGAACATTTTCTCCATATTTACTAGAATACCTTCATTTAGAATTTCCCTGTGAGATAAGAAACAAGAAAATGAATATCTTACCCAGTGTGTTTTGGACATCATTCTTGGCAGGAAGTAAAGATCCCCTGGCATCTAAAAGCACTTCAGCTGTTTTCTTCAGTTTCTCTACAGCAACCTGCTGACTGGATATCTGTCCTTGCAGAGCCTGGAAGAATAAGTGCTTTTCAATTATACTCTGCAGAACTAAACGAGAGATTTCCAATATAGCAAAAATGACTCACAATACCAAATAGTTAAGCTGGAAAAAGTAAAATTTTTATCATTATAAACTTAGGTTTTTAGAAGGAGGCAGGAAATAAATAGAAATAGGGCAGGGAATGAGAGCCTTAAAGGTCAGGCTAAGGAGTATGCATTTTATCCTGTGGCAATGGGGAGTTATTCAAGGTTTTTGAGTAAGAGATTGACATGCTCAGAACTGACCTGTAAGAAGGTTAAATACAGTGTAGGATGAATTAAATGAAGAAATGAAGCAGAAGTAATAGGGAGCAACTTCAGCAGTAACAAAGTAGCGAGGGCCTGTCTGGATTGGGGAAGGGAGATCTAGTACAGATAAGGGAAGAGTTGGGAAGACTCCACTGGACTTCATAACATTATGTAAAGCTGCTCAATCTCAAGAAAGACCACCTTTCAAATCTAATTAAAATGAAATTAAATTTAAATTCCTCAGGGGCCGGCTGGATAGCCCAGTGGATAGGGTGCCGGCATACCATATGGGAGGCTCCGGGTTCGGTTCCCGGGGACCTCTCCTAGCGGGCAGACCGCCTTGAGAATGGCAAGCCGCCGTGGGCGGGCCAGAGCCGCCGTGGGCAGGGCAAAAAGCTGCCACGGACAGGGCAAAAGCCGCCACGGGCAGGGCAGGTCGCCCGCGAATGGAGCGCAGCCAGCCACCCGTGAATGGAAGCAGAAGCCGCCCACAAGCGGGGAAAGCCGCGCCTGCGCAGTGACCAGTCTCGGCGCGTCGCCGCAGCGGGGGGGAGGGGAGATATGTAATAAAATAAATAAATCTTTAAAAAAAAAAAAAAATTCCTCAGTTGCACTAGCCACATTTCAAGTGTGAAAGAACCACATGTGGCCAGTGGTTACCAAATTGCACAGGTTAGATATTAGAAGAGTTCTGTCATCGCAGAATATTCCATTGGACATCACTGCTCAAGAGTGCAAGAAGAGACACGAAGGGAGGAAAGAAGTCTCCAAAGTTTTTGATCCTATTAACAGAATTATGAACAAAAGTGGGGGCAATTTTAGGAGTAAAGAAGAGCTTCTTTTGGAACTCAACATCAAAATGCTTTTTAGACCTTCATATGGAGAGAAATAGCAAAGCTGGAAATGGAGGAGGCTCTGAACACAAGTTGGAACTAGACATAAAGAATCTGAAGTCAAGGTATGTGATAGGGCTGCTAAAGGGAAAAAGCACATACACACCAGAGAAGGGGCTCATACAGAATCATGGAAAATTCTTATATTTATGTGATGGGGGAAGAAAAAGAGACAGAACACGTGATCAGGGAGATAGAAATGGAACCCGAATAATTCTGCCACTAAAACTTAAAGGAAGAGAGAAAGTGAAATAGGTTGTGTCAATTGCTTCGGCGAGGGTAATGTAAACAAAGAGCTCTAATAAGTCCTTGAATTGCTGATAGAAGTCCCTATAGATCTCTGTATGAGCTGAACAGCAGGAATGAGGAGCAGGTAGGTAGAGGCAGGAACCACAGATAAGTCTTCCACAACTTTGGACCTGCATTCCTAAGTGCTGATAGGTCTCTGCCCGAATGGACGGACAACACAGGCCCTATGCTTGGCTTTAAATTCACTTGATGGACTCATGCTCCTCCTTCTAGTCTCACATTTGGATTTCAAATTCAAATTCCCATATTTCCAATTGTATATGAGCTCATCCCTGGTCATGAGCCCAGGTTTCCAACTGCCTCTTGAATGTTTCCATATGGATGGTACATGGTCACCTCAAATTCAACAACCTCAACTCTGACCTCATCATCTCATTCCCACACCTGTACTTCCTCCTGGGGTTGCAGCTAATTAAGCAAGTTATAAACCTAAGGCTCTCCCTAGACTCCATCTTCTCCCTCCACTCTCCTTTCTATACACAAATCAATCGCCAAGCCCTGGCAAATTTTCCTGCTAAATATTTCTTAAATCAGACCTCTGCTCTTTCACTTCTGGATCATTGTAAGATGATCTCTCCCTAGCATTACTGAAAAATCCTCCTAACTGTTCTCCCTGCCTCTAATGTCTTCCCTGATATAGCTCCCATCTGAGTTTCTATCTGATACACATATATATATGTCAGGCCCCTGTTTAAAATCTTTCAGTTGCTTCCCAATGCCTTCAAAACAGAGGCTAAGATTTAAGTGTGTCAAGAAAGGTCCACTGAAATCTATTCTCTAATTCTATCTCCAATTTCATCTTTCTCTACTTTCTGTTCCCGAAATGTCCAACAGCACAACTATTTCTCAGCCCCCTAATTTTGTTCATGCTAGACCCAACGCCTTAACTCATTTCTACATACCACCCTACTCATGTAGCCAGCTCCCCATCATTCTGAGCCTGGATACTATTCACCCTCTAATATTCAGCTAGGAAGCATTCTCTAAAACTCTCCTCACCCCTGACCACTCACAAATACTCTGCGAATATTATTAGATTTATCAGTTTCTCCGATCAAACTATAACCTATCAGCTTTCTATTACTAAGGCCTAACCCAGTATTTGACACACAGTAGGCTCCAATAAGGATTTCTGGAAGAAATCTGTGAATGAATAGGGTAAATATCAGGTGTAAGGCCTAAAAAGATCCCTTTCTACTTCAGCCTTATTTCAAACTTAAATCAATGTCTAAAGCTAATGATAAAAACTCCTCAAATAATTTACATAATCCAAGAAATTGTGATGACACACTAGCAATACATGTATATGTCAAAAAGCCTACCAAACTATGGCCAACACGGATTGGGGATCTGAATAATAGATCCTAAAGTGTTTTCCAAGGGGTCAAAAAATCTGCATCAGAGTGGATCTGTTTGGGAAATTCTCCCAGAGGTTTAGTTATAGAAAGTGTTAGAAACCCTTGATGACAAGAACTCCACCAAATACCAGACTGAAGTCTAGGCCACAGGAGCAGGTTATCTGCATCACATGGTATTAGGAGATGATATAAAGTTAAGGACAACACCCCCCCCCCTTTTTTTTTTTTCCAGAATTCCCCTGGGCAGACACAGCGTTTTAACATCTTTGTGTCATCACAAAACCTAGCAATGGGCCTGGCACATAAATGTTTACTCAATAACTAAATATGTGTGAAATCATCATGGTTCTATAAAAAACTTCCAATATCAAACATGGTCCTGCTTACCACCTTAAAACTTAGAAATGGATTACAAAAGAAGCATCTGTTCTTCACCTCTTCTCTTTGAAATGTCTCCTGCCTTTGTTCTCCACCATTATGTTCAGGAGGGTTTCCAGATTTTAATTCCTAACATAACAGGTTATAATTTGACTATAATACAACTTTGGAAAAAAATGTGCAAAACAAAGTATTCAAACCTAATATGTCTTGAATGGATTTTAATGAAATTAAAACATGCAATAAGCTTCCCAATGACAGTGAAGACTGCAGGATGTTGAGTTTGGCTTGTCTGCCTAAAGTTACATGAAGTTTATAAAGCTGTGGGCACCTGTTACAGCTCATGAAGGTTTTCTAACTTAACTCCATCCCAGAGATGGTGAAGACCTGGAAGGTCAACATCACCAGTCAGCGTGATCTGGCCCCACGCCTAGTTCCAAACCAGGCCTCTGGACTGGCCCCAGAATCCTGTCTTCTGAGCTTCTGATGGAACTAAACCAGGAAAATCTTGTTTTGCTCACTGATTTTCCTGAAGACAGATTTTGAGGAGTGTCATTATAATAACCTAGAGCTATCAGACTACTGGCAGTAGAGCTCACAGTTCTTTGAATAATAATGTTAACAACAACATGCTACTGGATAGAAGTATTTCAAATGTTAAGCAATTGGGTGCCTAAAGACTACATTGTTATACAATCGAATTTAAGTACAAAATAGTATATTAAATGTAGAAAAGACCGATTTTGTAGTAGCCTTGTTATGTGTTTATGTCATTGTTAAAAGAAAAATAATTGCAGGATGCTAATATAAATGAAAGAAATGCACAAAGAGACAAATATTGTATGATCTCACTTATATGAAATACCTAGAAGAACCAAAATTTGCAGAGACAAATGGCAGTTTATAGGTTACCACGGGTGGGGGAGGGAAGATGTAATTATAATTTAATGGGTGAGAAGCTTCTGTTTGAGGAGATGCAAAAGGGGGATTAATAGATGTCAGTGATGGCAGCACAATATTACTGAATTGTATACTTTTGAATATGATTAAATTGGGAAATTCTGTGTTCTCTATCATTTACAGCAATAAAAAGTTAAAAACAAAAACATAAGATGGTAGAAACATCCCAAATGTCCATCAACAGATGACAGACAAAATTTGTTAAGTCCATCCAATGGGACATTATTCAGTCATAAAAAGGAATGAAATTCTGATACCTGCTACGACATGGATGAACCATGAAGACATTGTGCTAAGTAAAGTAAGTCAGATATGAAAGGACAAATAATGTATGATTCCACTTACACAAAATGTCTAGAATAAACAGCCAGAGACAGAAAGTAGATTAGCGGTTGCCAGGGGCTGGGGGTAGGGGGATGGACAATTATTCCTTAGTGGGTAAAGAGTTTCTGTTCTGGGTGATGAAAAAGTTTTAGTAATAGGAAGTAGTGATGATGGTAATACAACATTGTAAAAGTAATTGAAGCCACTGAATTGCACACTTCAAAATGGCTGAAGTGGCAACAAATTTTATGCTATAGATACATGTTACCACAATGAAACAAAAGTTAATAAAGACAGAAAAAAAAAAAGAAATGGAGATGACCTAATATGCCAGGAACAACTTTAATTGCACAATTAGTTTTTAAAATTATGCTGTGGCTTAATTCGAATTAATTCATAAATTCTGAAAGGTAGTTACTTAATTGGAAAAACTGTGTTTATTTTCTAGCTATAGAAGCAATAAGCTACTGCCACCCACCTGCTAAAAGGAATCACAAATTTATGAATTAAAACTTTCAAACTCAAAATTATTGGTCATGTTAAGTAAGAGTAAAATATTTCAAAAATTACCTTCCCTTCATTAGAGTTTTAAAACATGCTTTAAATTTAAGAAAACAGAACAGAGACTCTAGATAGAGACATCCACAATTGTGCAATTCGCACATGAAGCCTGCATTTATGAAATAGCAGGAAGACTTTTTGAGAACTGTGCTCGGTAGTAAACCTAACCAGCTAGTTTCTAGCTCTATGAATCACTCAATAGAATCCCCCAATCCTGAGCCATAGAATGCCCAAATGTGGCAGTGATAACCCTTCTTCCTTCTGACCAGCCCATCCTTTAAAAATATTTATTGAGCACCTACTCTGGGCCAGGTACTCTTCTAGGTGCTGGAGATATAACAAGGAACAAAACAAGACAAAAGTACCTGCCCTCATGGACTTTAATGAATGCTTCACCAGTTTGTTTTTCCTCCCTGCAGGAAGCTCAACTCTCAACAACTTTTCCTTAATACTAAATTATAAAACTCTCTACTGTTTTGATAAATAAGTATATGTTTGTAGGAGTCATATTCTATTCTGACTGCTGAATCCTTCTCAAGGAGCAGCCTGGACAACATTGTTTTTTGTCTGGGGAGTGGGAGATGGCTACAGGTAAGGAGCCACAACAGCAGTGCAAAACAGGGTGAACAGCAGTGGTCAAAGCAATCTCATTAGAAAGGGAAAAAAGAATGCACTAGGGAGAAAGAGAGTCATAGCTCCCTCTGGAGTGTGAAGTATACTTTTCCCCTTCTTTTTTCCCCAAGCTAGGTGGAGCTATCACAAAAGTACAGGAAAGTGGGGGCTTTCAGTAAGACTATCAAAAGGTTTGGATCTCTCTTGCTCACTCTCCCCCACCCTCCTTTGTTTTGGTTTGTTTTGTTTTTACCTTGGTCTCTTCTAATTGCCTTTGCAGGTTTTTCGGGTCCACGGCAATGGGTTCAGATAAGTGTTTGCTCGCTGTGGCCTCACAGGCCTGGAGCCCAGAAAGAAGTCCACACGAAGCATCTTCATAGTGTTGATATTTTTCCACCAGGTCTTTAAGATTATTCCCAAGGACACTGCACTAAATTGTCAAAATAGAAAAGAGGTGATTACAACTCACCACTTTCATATGGGCCGAAATAACCGTAGGACCTATTAGTTATGTAACTTGGAAGAGAGGAGACTTTAACACAAGTTAGTAAAAACTCTATAGGGAAAAGGCTTTCTTCTTTACACAAAGAAGGCAAAAAGAAGGCCTTGAAGAAGTCAAAAAGTAGCTATAAAAAAGAGGAGAGAGTTCTAGATTTATGTCAATTTTTAAAAATTGTTTACAATAGCTGAATCTTAACCTAGAATGAAGTATTAAGATATCAATCATCAGAGGAGGAATATCTACCATGGCATAATATCACTGGGTTTTACAAACCTATGAATATAGATGTGTATTTATTTTGAAGGTTTTCAATGTGCTTCATAAATCACTTCTATATGTTTCACAGGATGTATTAACACAAGAAGGCCAAATAGTCTAGATTAGAATGAAGCAAAAGCCAAGCACCACAGAGAAATCTTTAAATCACTTATCCAGCTTTGAAAATTTGATCTTGTTCAGTTACATATTACTACCTACAGGGAAATATTTTCTTTGGATTAAAAAAAAAATCACCTTTACTTGTCCAAAGCTATAAGAGAAGCTAAAAGAGCCCATTAGTCATTAAGTTATTTTAAAAATACCTGATCAAATATGTCAATAAAGCAAACATTTGTAGTATTTGTGAAAAGAATTATCTGAGATGACTGCAAGTTCTGGGACTGCAAATTAGCAAGCCACTTATTTCGCTCAGAGCTAATACACATGCGCCACCTAGTGGTCAAATCAGACACTGTACGTTGGTAGAGAGTTCAGTCAGCATTGCCTGGAAATCAACAGTAGTTTAACTAAATAATTTTAGGTTCTTAAGTTTTAAGAACTTCTTTTTGAAGTAAAGCAGTTGAATAACACTGAGGGAAGAAGGCTGAAACTACCAATTTTTTCCTGCTTCAGATTTTAGGCTCTAATTCCAAAACAAAAGTTAAGAGAACAGAGTGAAAATTATAATCATAGATTGATCTTTCCCTTAAAAATAAAAATTACCTTAGAGTAGAGAGATCTGAACCGATCGGTAGCATGATCCAATTTGCTCTGTACTTCTCTGTGGGTTGCAGAAGTGTCAATATTATCCTTGTCAACCTTGCCGTCTCCTCTCTTGCTGCAAGATTTGGCGGCTTC
>PVKH010006524.1:0-20978 GCA_004027955.1 Chaetophractus vellerosus | reverse complement strand
CCAAAGTCTCATCAGAAGTATCCTTAGCTTCTATATTCCTATCGATAGTCTCTTCGAAGCAATCTAGGCCCTTTCTATCAAGCAACTCACAATTCTTCCAGAATATACCCCTTACCTATTTATAAAACCATTCCAATATTTTTGGTATTTGCATAGCAGCATGCACCCCATACTTCTGGTAGCAATTTCTGTTTTAGTTTGCTAAAGGTTGCCAAAAATATACCAGAAATGAGATGGTTTCTACAATGGGGATTTATTACCTTATGATCTTATATTTCTGAGGCCATGAAAGTGTTCAAACCAAGACATCATCAGAGATGCTTACTCCTCAGGCAGCAGCTGTGAGCAATCAGGAAAATGGCGGCGTCTGCTCATGTCTCCTGAATACTCATTCTACGAGGCCAACATCAACCTTATACCAAAGCCAGGCAAAGGTACTTCAAGAAAAGAAATTCACAGAACAATTTCCCTTATGATTACAAATCTTCAAAAAATACTCACAAATCGAATCCAACAGTACATCGAAAGAAATATATGCCATGAACAAGTGGGTTTTATCCCAGGTAGGCAGGTGGTTCAACATAAAACAGTCAATTAATGTAAAACATCACATCAACACAACAAAGGCAAAAAGCACAGGATCATCTCAATTGATGTAAAAAGCGCATTTGACAAAATTCAAAATTCTTTCTTGATTAAAAAACACTTAGAAAAATAAGAATAGGAGGAAACTTCCTCAACATGATAAAGGACATATATGAAAAGCCCACAACTAACAGCATACTCCGTGGTGAAACACTAAACTCTTTCCTTTTAAGATCTTGATGAAAAAAAGTATCCCCACTAAGACCACTGTTACTCAACATTGTATGGGAATTTCTAGCCAGAGCACTTTGGCAAGAAAAAGAAATAAGACATCCAAATTGGAAATGAAGAAGTAAATCTTTCACTCTTTGCAGATGACATTGCTAATGCTGCTAGAGCTAATAAATGAATTCAGTAAAATGTCAGGGTACAAGATAAGCATGCAAAATTAGTGTTTCAATACACTAGTAGTGAGCAAGCTGAGAAGAAAATCAAGAAATAAATTCCTTTTACAACAGCAACCAAAATAATGAAATATCTAGGAAAAATTTTAACCAAGGATGTAAAGAAGTTGTACAAAGATAATTACAAATTATTGCTAAAAGAATTCAAAGAAGACCTATATAAAAGGAAGGACATTCCATGTTTATGGGTTGGAATATAAGATATTAAGATATGAATTCTACCCAAAATGATTTATAGGTTCAATACAATACTAATAAAATTTCCGGCAACCTACTTTGCAGAAATGGAAAAGAAAATTTTCAGATTTCTTTGGAATGGTAAGGGGCCCCAGTCCACACAGTTGGGAAAGAATAGTCTCCTCAAAAAATGTTGCTAGGAGAACTGGATATCCATATGTAAAAGAATGAAAAGGACTCCTATCCCACTCCATATACAAAAATTAACTCAGTATGGATCAAAGACCTTAATATAAGAGCCAGGACTATAAAACTCCTAGAAGAAAATTTAGGGAAAGCATTTTCAGGATTTCCTGTTAGGCAACAGTTCCTTTTTTTTTTTTTCTTTAAAGATCTATTTATTTCCACCACAACCCCACCCCATTGTTTTGCACTCACTGTCTGCTCTCTGTATCCATTTGCTGTGTGTTCTTCTGTGTCTGTTTGTCTTCTCTTTAGGTGGCATTGGGAACCATTTCTGGGACCTTCCAGAGTGAGCGAGAGGTGCTCAATCTCTTGCGCCACCTCAGCTCCCTGGTCTTTTGCATCTCTTATTGTCTCCCCTCTGTGCCCCTTTTTGTTGTATCATCTTGCTGTGCCAACTCTTCCGTTCAGGCCAGCACTCCTGCATGGGCCAGCTCGCCGCACAGGCCAGCTCTCTGCTCGGGCCAGCTTGCCTTTCATCAGGAAGCCCTGGGAATCGAACCCTGGACCTCCTATATGGTAGATTAGAGCCCAATCGCTTCAGTCACATCTGCTTCCCACAATGGTTTCTTAAATTTACACTCAAAGCATAAGAAATGAAAGGAAAAAAATAGATAAATAGTACCTCCTCAGAATTAAAATCTTTTGCATATAAAAGTACTTCATCATAAAAGTGAAAAGATAGCCGATTCAACAGGAGAAAATATTTGGAAGCCACATATCTGATAAGGATTTAATATCCAGAATATATGAAGAAATCCTTCATCACAAAAATTTAAAAAAAAACAACCGAATTTTTAAAAATGGGCAAAAGACTTGAATAGACATTTCTCCAGAAAGGATAAACAAATGGGTAAAAAGCACATGAAAAGATATTCAACATTACTAGCTATGAGGGAAATGCAAACCAAATCCACATTGAGATATCAGTTCATACACACTAGAATGGCTATTAATTAAAAAAATAACAGAAAATTAAAAGTGCTGAAGAGAATGTGGAGAAACAACCCTCATTCACTGCTAACAGGAATGCAAAATGGTGTAGCTGCTCTGGAAAACAGTTTGGCACTTCTTCAGGAAACTAAATTTAGAGTTACCATATGATCTGGCATTCCAACTACTATGTACATACCCAGAAGAATTGAAAGCAGGGACTCAAACATATATTTACACGCTGATGTTCATAGCAGCATTATTCACAATTGCTAAAAGATAGAAGCAACTCAAGTGTCCATCAATCCGTGAATGGATAAACAATATGTGGTACATGCATATGATGAAATATTATTCAGTGGTAAAAAGGAATGAAGTCCTGATATGTGCAACAACATGGATGAACCTTGAGGGCATTATGCTAAGAGTAATAAGCCAAACACAAAAGGACAAATATTGTATGATCTCACTGATATGATAGCAATTATAATAAGCAAATTTGTATAGATAGAATCTAGAATATAGTTTACCAGGGGATAGATTGGGGCCAGAGAATAAGGACCTGCTGCTTAATGTGTGCAGAATTTCTATTTAGGTTGATTTTTCTCATATTTTCCTTATCCTACCTTCATCTCAAAGAACAATTGTGTATGATAAGGACATCTGCCCATGATACCATGAAATATTCAAGGAACAGTTGTTGCCAGTTTATGATTACTCACATGGTTTCTCAACTGGAAATCTATATCCAACTTGGAACATCCCAAGTCATCTATAGATAACATGAGGAAATTTATTCCTAATTACTATGTAATTCCCTCTATCTTAAAGACTGAGATTTCTGTGACAAAAATTTTGCTCTATTATAGTTTAATATTTTTTGAGTAGCAAAAATGAAATCTCTTCAGAACCAATTTATCTAGGTAATTTTGGTTACAGGGTTGTCCTATGACCAGGAGACAGAAGTCTAGCCCTTATTATTATATTTTTAATGTGAAACTATGAAAATATTTTTCAGTATTAAAAAGACAAAAGCAACTAGGTCAGAAAAGGGAAGATTCTAGAGCTGAAACAATCCAGCATCCATCTTCATACTGGGTGAATATATGAAAATTCTTTTATGTAAGAAAGTGACTACAAAATGGTGGATAATGAGGTATATACGGTTTATTAAAAGACAGGTAAAAGTAATTATAATTAATATGAATGGTTAAAACACTGGCACATATGTTAAAGAGAAAAAGATTTACAGTTAAACAAAATGCAAATATTTATTTATATTCAAATTAAATTATGAATAATACGTTTGAACTAATACCTTAGAAGTAATTTTTTCCTGGACATATTACTACCAGTAGTCTAACAGGTACCACAACACTTTTTAACTGTCATCATTTTTATTACCAATTTCATTTACACATACGCCATATCCACCAAACATACACTCTCTTTTACCCACTCCACCCATCCCTTGGTAACCTCTAATCTACTCTCTGTTTCTGAATATTTGCTAATTCTAGACATCTCTTTTAATTGACATCACACAATATTGCCTTTATGTGTCATGTGTAATTCACTGGTCAAAATGTTTTCAATGTTCCTCCATATTGCAGCATGTCTCAGAACTTCATTCCTTTTTTATGGCCAAAACTAATATTCCATTGTGTACATGTACCTCATTTTGGTTATCTGTTCTTTGTTCATAGACACTTGTATTTTTCCCCTTTTGGCTATAGTGAATAATGCAGCTGTAAACATTGGTGCACAGGTATCTGTTTGAGATGCTGTTTTCTTTGGGATATATACCTAGAGGTAGAATTGTGATATACCTATAAACTTAGAATTAAGAATTATCATAATTCTTACTTATTTTTTTGAGTAAATACAAGATTGCTTTCCACAGTGGCTGCATCATTTTACATTCCCACCAACAGTGCACTAGAGTTCCAATTTCTCCACATTCTTTTCAACACTTGTTATATTCCATATTTTTGGTAATAGTTATCCTTGTGTGTATGAAGTAGTGCATTTTCCTAATGTCTAATGATACAGCAGCACATTTGCCTACTACCAATTCTCATGTACAAATTTAGAGCCCAGAGATTCTGCATTATCTTAATATTGTTCACTAGAAAGAAGATGAGTTCATTGGAGATAAGAAAATTCTGTATTTTGGTAAAAATCATAACTGGCATGAAGCATCCTTATGCTACCAAAAAGCAATAATGTTTTCAAGGATGAAAGGGGTTGTTCTGACAAAATAAATGTGAATTAATTAAGTATAATATATATTTAGTTTGGTTTAGTTTATTCAACTGAGGAGATGGTTGTGAAGGGACAGATTATTTTCAGTGATTAGCCACAATAAACAAGAAGCAAGGGATCCAACATTTACTCACCATAGGTGGTTACAAATATGAAAAAGATGTAATTAAGGTAAAGTTTTCTTTTCTTTTTCTGAAAGGCCATACCTTGGTTAGTCGGCCTTGATATATATAAAACAACTTCAAAATCTTAGTGCCTTACAATGGAAACATTTATTTCACATCCGTATATATTATATTTGTGATGTTGCAGCCATGCTTAGCATTGTTTTATGTATCTTCTCTCTCTCAAGTGACTCAGGATGATGTGATAAAGTCTATGTGAGACCTGCTCATTTTTATGGCAGATGTGAGGAGAAAGAAGGTACAGCCTAAACCATGTAAGCCATTTGAGTCCTCTGTTCATATATGACACATATTGGATCCATTCACATCCTGTCTACCAAAAGCAAATCAAATGACTAAGTCCAACATTGATGAGGCAAGAAAGAATATTTCTCCTCTGGGAAGCATGGGTATTAAAGTAAATATTTGTGTACAATAATGTATTCAATCTCAATATGCAAAAGAAAAACACCATAAAATCTAAAACAAATGTATAAAAAACATATCAAATTTTAATTTAAATATTTTAAATTAAGTGCTAATAACATGAGCATTTCTTTCAATAAATGTGAATTAATTAAGTATGATATATATTTACTTTGGTTTGGTTTATTCAACTGAGGAGATGGGTGTGAAGGGACAGATTATTTTCAGTGATTAGCCACAATAAACAAGAAGCAAGGGATCCAACATTTACTCACCACAGGTGGTTACAAATATGAAAAAGAAAAAAGAAGTTTCAACCATATACTTCAGGATATCAACTTGGCTAAGTATTTCTTACAAGAGAACTCATTTTGCTGATGAAATTCCTCAGTTCTGAGGATTTAAGACATCCATACAATACTATTAATTATAAGATACTACTAAGTTAATAGTATCTTATAATTAAGATACTTGGGGATTGTCCTTGTATCAAGGACTTGGGAATTGTCCTTGTATCAATGTGCAATAATTCCAGGACAATGAGTCATAAAATACTGTCAAATCAAATCTAAAAAGATATCCTTCTCTGGAAAAAACAACAGAAGGATGATGAAATTAAAATTAAAGGGAAAGGAATGAGCTTGAAAAGTCATGGTGAGGACTTCTGCTTATGGGAAGATAGAATAGATGTAATTTCCCCCATTCCTTGCATTAAGTACAACCCAAAGCCCGGGCATTATATATGCAATATACATAAAAAGAATTTGAAAGTTGGCAAAAAGAAAGGAAATCAAGTTGGTTCCCAAAGAACAACACTGTGGTGAGTTTATTTTTGCCTTATAAGCACCACATTTTGAGCTGAAGAAGCAAGCAACCTGGACAGACAAACAGTGAAAACCAAAAAAGCCCCAACAAAGCTTCCTCTTGGTGCCTTGCCAGTGGGCCCTACTTTGAAATTTATGCCCCCCAGAGTGACAGACTTGGACTCAGTTGTGATTTCCCTACACATGGTTCTTCTGTCCTTATATTTGAACCTATAATTAGTACTAGAGTTGGAAGGCATACGTCCAAGAGACTTCAATCTTTGGGCTGTCCATTGGCCAGCTGGAACCTGAATCTCAATGAAGTTGCAACACCTACTCTCCAGTTCATTGGTCTCACCCAGGACAACTAACATGGAGGTGATGATGGACAACTACCATACCAAGGAACCAAGAGTCTCCAACTGCAAGCAAGAGAATTCCATCCATAATCCCTATGGGATTACAGCCCCCTCTCAATTACAGGTGGAGTCACATCACCAACCCAGAATCCTCAGGATTGGGGAATGAACTATGGACCAGAGTGGACTTACTGGTATTTTACTATAGACTTATTGTGATTCTTGAAATGGGTGAACTTATATAATTGATGTGGAGGCCATGGCCACTGGAGGTTTTAAGGGCAGGGAGAGGAAAAAACAGGTGTAAAACAGGGGCATTTTTGGGACTTGGGAATTGTCTTGAATGACAGATACAAGCCATTATAAATCTTGCCATAAACTACAGAATTGGGTGGGAGAGTGTGTAAGCTTAGTGGCAATGCTCCAAAATGTGTTCATCAATTGCAGTGAATGTAACTTACTAATGAAGGATGTTGTTAATGTGGAAAAATGTGGGAGGTGTGGGGAGCAGGGAATATGGGTATGCCCTATATTTTTATGTGACATTTGTATAATCTAAGTATCTTAAAAAAATAAAATAAAATAAAATAAAATAAAATAAAATAAAAAACCAATTCTCTTTAACCAAAAGTCCAGGAAAGGGACAGATTAGCAAGACAGAAAGCCTTTAGACAATAGCTTCTCTATTCCTGTCATACATGAACAAACAAACAAATCATGGTCCCAACTCCATATCAGCAAAAGATGAATGGAAAATCTCAAATTCTACACCTTCCAGGCTGTAATGAAGTGCCTAAATATCCTCCTCCTGTGTGGCATCAGAGAAGGCCAGGTAGAGAGCTGGAATTTCCATCCCTTCCAGGTTTCAGTGAGGTGCCTCCTGCCTTTCTGTGTCACTGAGTCTGCATGGGGACCCTTAGACTTCCAATCCCACCTATCCGTAATTAAGCAGAGACCCCACTACTCCTGATGGAATGGTATCATAAGAAGGAAGCTAAAATAAGGGTTTAAATAAGATCCTGAGATCAATAACATAATACCAAAATGATGAAAATCACCTGTCATACCCAGAACCAGGAAGATTTCAAACTGAATGAAAAAAATAATCACTAGATGACAATACTGAGATGACAGAGAGATTGGAAATACATAAAAAGAAGATTTTAAAGCAGTGATGATAAAATACAAAACAATTTATGAACATGCTTGAAACAAATGATCAAATAGAAAATTTCAGAAGAGAAATAGAAAAAAATGGGAATTTTACAACTGAAAAAAGCAATGTTGAAATTAAAAACTCAATAGATGAGTTTGGTTGCATAATGGAAGGAAAAGAGGAAATATCAATGATCTTGAATATAGAAGAATAGAAATTACAAATCTAAACATAGAGAAAATAGGCAGAAAAAAATGAATAGAGCCTCAGGGACCCATTGGACTATAACAAATGATCTAACATTTGTGACACTGCATTCCAGAAGTAGAGGAAATGAACATATAGGTGAAGAAATAATGGCTGAAAATTCCCAAATTTTGCAAAAGACGTGAAGAAATAGATCCAAGAAGCTAAGTGGACCCCAAATGGGTTAGATCCAAAGAATCCATTCCAATAAATATCAAAATTAAATTTCTGACAACCAAAGCAATAAAAATATCTTGAAATCAGCAAAGAAAATGGCACCTTATCTATAGGGGGAAAACAGTAGTTAAGAAGTCAGATTTCTCATCAGGAACCATGAAGGACAGAAAGAAATGGCACAATATTTTTCAGGTACTGAAAGAAAGTGTCCTTCAGGAATCAAGGGAAATCAAGATATTCTCAGAAAAGGGCAGATTAAAAGAATTTGTCACCAACAGACATAATCTAAAAGAATGACTAACATAATCTCTCTAACCAGAAAGGAAATGATAAAATAAGAAAAACCATGGAATATCAGTGTGGAAAAAAAACTAATGGTCCCCTAAGTATGTTTACATCCTAACCTCAAGAACTTGTGAATATGTTACCTTACAAATAAAAGGAACTTTGCAGATATAGCTAAGTTAGGAATCTTTAAATGGGAGATTATTCCAGATTATCCTGGTGAACCCAATGAAATCACTAGAGATCTTGTAAGAGGGGGGCAGATTGGAAGAGTCAGCACTGGATATGATGGTGCAAGCAGGATATTGGAGTAATCCAAGGAAGAGGTCATTAACTAAGAAATGTGGGCAACCTCTAAAAGCTGAATAAAGCAAGGAGATAGATTTGTCCCTGAAGCCTTCAGAATGAACACAGCCTTGCCCAAACTTTGATTTTAGACTTCTGATCTCCAGGACCCTAAGAAAATTAATCTGTGGTGTTTTAAGACACTGCATTTATGGTAATTTGTTAGAACAGCAAAGGAAGCTAATAAAGTTAGGGAAGAGTAAAGAACACAGTAAGGAAAAATATGGGTAAATAAACTGAATTTTATTTTCTTGAGTTTTCTAAATTATATTTAAAAGTTGAAGCAAAAATTATAGAACTTAGTATTGTAGTTCTAAATGCATGTGGAAGATATATTGAAGACAATTTTGTTATAAGCAGGATAATGTGAAGGTATATAAAGGAAGGCAAAGTTTCTATACTTTTCTCAAACTGGTAAAAGGATGACACCAGATGTGCTATAAGGATATGCAAAGAGATACGCTCAAAAACATTATAGATACATCCAAATGGAATACTAAAAATTGTTCAAGAAATATAGGAAAAGACAGAAAAATGAAAATAGAGAAATGAGAAACAGAACAAACAACTGGCAAAATAAAATGGCAGATTTAAGCCCTAACATATCAATAATTGCATTAAATGTAAATTACATTAAATGGTCGAAATACAGCAATTAAAAGACAGAGATGGGCAGAATGGAATAAGAAACATGTTCCAACTATATTCTTTCTAAAAGAAAGCACTTCAAATATAAAGATGTATGCAGTTTGAAAGTCAAAGATAGGTAAAGATATATGTCATGCAAGCATTAATAAAATGAATGACTATGCTAATATCAGATACAGACTTCAGAGAAAAGAAAATTATCACTAACAGAAAGAATATGTATCACTAAAAGAGAAAGACTATATATTATAAAAGAAGACATAAAAATCCTAAATGTGTATTTAACAAACAACTCCGAGATGCAAAATATGTGAATGAAAAAAAGTGATAAAACTGAAAGGAGAATAGACAAATCCACAACGACAGCTAGTAATTTAAACATCTCTGTTCATAGATATAATTTACTAATTGAATAGAACAATTAGTAAATTAGCAAGGATATAGAAGAACTGAATAACATCATCAGCCAACATAATCTAATCAGCATTTATAATACCCTCTACTCATCAATAATGGACTACACATTTTATCAATGCCCACAGAATACACACCAATATGACCATATTATTGCCATAAAACAAACCTCAACAAGTTCAAAAGAAATAATACCTAATATGTTTATCCACACTGGAATCAAACTTTGAAGTCAATACCAGAAGGATAACAGGAATATCTTCAAACAGTTTGAAACTAAACAGAACACTTCTAAATAATCCATGGATGAAGGGTGAATTCTCAAGGGAAATTTAAAAAAATACATTGAAATAAGCAAAAATGAAACATATAAAAATTGGTAGGGAAAAAAAACAGGGCTGAGTGGGGGATTTATAGTACAAATGCAGATTATTAAAAAGAGGAAAAGTCTCAAACCAATAATCTAAGCTCTCCTTCAAGAAGCTATAAAAAGAAGAGCAAATTTAAATTGGCTGCAAAGGGGCAGAAGGAGGTGCAGGGGGAGGGGTATATGCATATGTGTTCATATTTCCATTTTCTGATGTGTGTGCACATCTCTTGACTATACCATAGGGAAATATTGTTAAATAATTCAATAGAAACATACATTCTTGCTAATAATTCAATATAGATCTGATAATGAATTCTTTTAGAAGCATTATACTTATTGTACTCTATTGCTTTATGCCTCCTTTTATATTGAGCATTAAGGGAATACAGTATTTGTAACTCTGCCTATATCTATAGAGTCCTTTTGCCATTTTTTCTTTGGAAATTTTTGTCCCCAAGAAAGACAGGAATACATTTTTTTCCTCTGACTGAGTTGGTGTCATGTATTCTGGGTTATCACAATATCTCATGACTTTGGGGCTTTGAATTGGTAAATATTCATGATGTGTGAAAAAGCATGACACATTCAATGTGATCCTAACCACATACAAATGAATGCTCAGTTGTGTATATACACACACCAGACCTACAAGGACATGTCAAACTGTAAACTGCTTGTGATTCTGTATGACTTCTGTTCTTTGCTTCTTGTGCTTTTCATTTTTCTATATTGTACAATTAAAAGTTTGGGAAAAATGTTATTTTAAAAACCTTTTAAAAAATTCACCCAAAGCAAGCAGAAGGAAAGAAATAATAAGAAAAGCACAGATATCAATGAAATTGAACCCACCAAATAAAGGAAATTAATGAAACAATAAGCTTATTCTTTGAAAAAAAATCAATAATTTGACAAAACTGTAATAAGACTGACAAATGAAAAAAATAGAGACTACACAAATTAGCTATATCATGTATGAAACAGGAAATATCCAACACCTTCTACAGACATCAGAAGGATATAAGGAAATACTATGAACAACTCTACACACATAAATTTGACAAATTAGATGAATAGACAAATTCCTTCAAAAGCGCAAACTGCCACAATTCACCCAAATGAAATATAATTTGATTAGTCCTATAAATAGTAAAGAAATTAATTCATAATTTAAAACTCCTGTAAAAGGATATCCCCAAGCCCAGATGTAGAACTATACCAAATATTTAGAGTTAACACCAATTCTAAACAATCTCTTCCCAAAAATAGAAGTGAAGGAAACACTTTCCAATTTATTTTATGAAGCTGATATTAGGCTGATAACAAGACCCAAGACCATACAAAATGTAAGCAAACAAAACTACAGACCAATATCTCTAATGAATATAGACATAAAAATCCTTAATATTATCACAATTAGAATTTAACAAATTTTTAAAGATTAATACAGCAAGACCAATTTGGGTTTAATCCAGTGATCCTTGACTTGGGAAATATTTGAAAATCAATCAGGATAATCCACCATATTATCAGGTGGATTTAAAGAATAAAAGTCAAATGATCATATTAAATGCAGAAAAGCCTTGGCCAAATTCAACACACATTAATGATAAAAATTCAGAGAAATAGTAACAGAAGGGTACTTTCTCAACTTGATTAAGAACATATATAAAAACATCTATAGCTAGCATTACCCAGAGGTGTGAAAGACATTCTTTCTACACTAAACTTGAGAACAAGGCAAGGTTGTCTTGCCTTTATTCAGTATAGGGTGGGAAGTTCTTGTCAGTGCAATAAGGCAAAAAAGGAACTACAAGCCATACAGACTAGAAAGAAAGAAATAAAATCGTCCCATTTTCAGGTGACATCATTGTCTATGTAGAAACCCCTAAGGAATCTACAAATAAACTTTTAGAACTAATCAGGGAGCTGAACAAGATCATAAGATAAACATAGAAAACTCAAACTTATTTCTATATACTAGCAATTAACATACAACCCTCAAAATTAAAACTGCAATGCCATTTACAATTGCTCAAAAAATGGATTACTTATATGTAAGTCTAAAAGAATTGTACAGAATTGCTGAAAATTATAAAACACTACTGAAAAAAATCAAAGATATGAATAAGATAAAAGATGACATACTATGTTCATAGATTGGAAGATTCAACATAATAAAGACGTCCTTCTCCCCAAAATCGATATACAGGTTTAATGCAATGCCTATCAAAATCCCAGAAAGATTTTTATCTCTATGTAGAATTTATAGGAGAGAGAAAGGGATTAATATAAATAAATCAGTTTTGAAAAATAAGAATAAAGCAGGAGGAATAAGTCTACCTGATTCAAGACTCATTATAAATGTACAGTAATCAAGTTGGAAAAGGATGGACACATAGATCTATGGAAGAGAATAGAGAACTCAGAATAGACCCACACAAGTATATCCAACTTTTTGAAAAGGTGCAAAAACAATTCAATGAAAGACAGACAGCCTTTTCCACAAATTGGATATCCACGGGCAAAAAAAAAAAAAAAAGAAATTTCATACCTTATACAAAAAAATAAATCAAAATGGAACATGAATGTAAATATAAAATGTGAAACTTGAAACTTTTATAAAAAAATATACTGGTAAGGATGAGGAGAAACTCTTTCTCTTATACATTGCTTGTGATAACCTCTCTAGAAAACAGTTTGGCAGTTCCTTAAAAAAACTTAACATAATACTATCATATGATTCAGTAATTATATTCCTGAGCATCTATCCCAGAGAAATGAAATCTTAAGTTCACACAAAAATCAGTAGTGCATGAATGTTCATAGAAGCTTTATTCATCATATCCATAAAAATAATCCTGATGTCCTTCAAGAAGCAAATGGTCAAACAAATTTTGGAAAACCCATATCATGGAATATAACTCAGTAAAAAAAAGGAATGAGCTATTAATACATTCAACATGTTGGATGGCTAAAAATGGCATTATTATGAGTAAAAAGAGAGCCAATATCAAAAGATCACATATTATATGATTTCATTTATATAATATTGTTGAAATGACAAAAAAAATTATAGGAATAGAGACTAGATCAGGGGTTGCCAGAGTTTTAAGAAGGTATGGATATGGGAGGGAATAGGTATGATAATAAAAGGGGAACAAGAGAAATGCCTTGTAAGAGAAATGTTTTGTATCAATGTCAATATCCTAGTTGTGATATTGTACTACAGTTTCTCAAGATATTACCATGGGAGAAATTGCTAAAAGGCACATGAAATCTCTCTGTATTATTTGTTCAACTTCATTAAACTCTACAATTATCTCAAAATAGAAAGTTCAATGAAAAAAAAAAACCACAAAACAACAGCAACAAATTAAAAACCAAGCATGGTGAGGTAACAAGAGGTCCTGTGGCTCTGAATAATGTTGAGAAATTTTCCTATCTCAAATCCTGGAAATTAATATGTTGATAATTCAGTTCCTATAACTTTAACTGGCATTAGTCACAATAGATACCTAAAGAAGATTAGAAAAGTAACTCAAATAAGATATAAGAATAAGAGTAAGACTAAGAAAAAAATTAAAGCATGAAAAAAATGAAGAAATATGTTAGACCTACCAAGTACATTATAAACCATTAAGTATGAGGTTAATATAATTCTTCTTATAATCATGTCTTATATCCCTGTGATTATTATGAAATGAAAATAAATTTGGTTTACTTAAAATGTCTATTTGATTTAATAAATTTATTAACTGCATAAATAAATAAAGATATGTATTTTATTAAATTTATTAGTCTGGAACTGGCTGCTTAAATATTTAAGTGCATATCATTTAATAGGTTTGTACCATTAATAAGTTGAGCATTAAACAAATTTTGAAAGTAGATGGCTTCTTTTCTAACACTCTCAAACTCCTTATCGCTTACATAATGCCTCTAACACCTGAAACTTTCCAGTTGTGTGAAAGGATTAAAAGAATTCAGTATCTGAAGTCTTGTACCAGTCTTCCTTTTATTTTTATTTATTTTTTTATCTGTATGCTTCTAATGTTTTATTCAGGTTAAATTTGGAATGCTTCAGTCTTCCCCTGAGAGTGACTTTTTTTCTTAATCTTCATAACCTGTAGGGAGTGAAAATCTTTAGGTATAAACAATAGACAGTAATGCATTCCAAATAAAAATAATGAGTAGGGTAATTATATTTCCCTGTCAATTCCTGCTGCATACATATATTTTATTCTTTTTTATTTTTATTTTTTAATCTTTAAAAAAATTTTAAACAAGCATTAGATTATATAAATGTTAAATCAAAAATATAGGGGATTACCATTTACCCCACCCCTCCCCCTCCTACACTTCCCCCATTAACATCTTCCATTAGTGTGGTACATTTGTTAAAATTGATGAAAACATATTGAAGTATTGTTATAACTTTATAGTTTACATTTTTCAATGCATAATTTTATAGGTTTTGACAAAATGTATAATGGCCTGTATCCATCCTTGCAATGCCATGCAGGACAACTCCAATGCCCCAAAAATGCCCCATGTTACACCTTTCTCTCCCTCCCCTCAGAACCTCTGATGGCCACTGCCTTTATATCAATGATAGAAGTTCTTCCACTGCTAGAATAATAAGTCTGCTTTGGTCCATGGTTGCATTCCTCCCTTACGTTTGTTCATTCCTAAATCTTGAGGATTTGGGGGATGTGATGCCCACTCTGTTTCTGATTGAGAGGGACCTTAAATCCCATGAGGCAGATGGCTGGAACTGTCTTGCTTGCAGTTGTTGATACTCTGTTTTGGGGGGATGGGCGTTGTCCATCATCATCCTTTTGTTAGTTGTCCTGGGTGAGTTCAGTGAACTGGAGAGCAACCAGAATATGAACAGACTGAAGATTTATGTCTCTGGGGCATGTATTTAATGAGTATAGTGCTAATTATAGGCTCAAATAAAAGGCGCAAAAGAACCATATGTAGGAAAATTATAGATGAGTCTAACTCTGTTACAATGGGGAGCATATATTCTAAAGTAAGGCCCACTCATTGGGTACTGGATTCCTGAGATTGTCTGCCCTGCTTATAGTGTCTGGATGTCTCTAGAGCCCTCAGGATCCCCGCTGTTTGAGACATACTTTACTGTGGCCCGTCAATGAGATCCTGCGGAGTCATGCATAAATATAATCTCTGGAATGACCCACTTTGAAATCTCTTAGCCATAACAATTCATTTTTATGTAACATTTCTCCCTTTTGGTCAAGCTCTTTTTACCAATGCATCACTAGTTGGCGCTTGACAATAACCCCTCAGTGCCAGGAAGTCTCATCCCCAGGAGTCATGCCCCATGCCAGGGGGAAGGTAGTGCATTTATATGCTGAGTTTGGCTAAGAGAGAGGCCACATTTGAGTGACAAGGAGGCTTCAGGTAGTAACTCTAGGCAATACATAATACAAGGCTAAGTTTCAATTTCATAAGAAAAGTTTCATAAGAACAACCATCAATATCAAGGGCCTGGCATAATCGTCTGTCCTCCTTCACTAGGCACTGGTGAATCAGGGGATTCTTGCAGCTGTATTAGAGAGTGCAGCAGGACTTCTCAGGATGGGAATTCAATATTCTTTTGGTTATTGTGTGGATCTCAACCCACCAATACAACTCCCCATGACCATTTGAACATATCTACATGCCTTAGAGGTGCACTCCTCCCTATACACACCCCCATCAATGACACCCTGCACCAGTGTTCCTCTTTTGCCACACTTGTAACCCTTTTGTGATTCAAAACATCCACAAAAACTAAGCCAAAAAATAAACAAGTAAAATAATAAAAAATAAAATAATAACAATAAACGAATTAAATACAAAAATTAAAAATGAAAATTAACAAAATTTTTTCATTTTGTCTTTCATCACCATAATACCTGTTGTCTTTCATGTACAGTGCAATTCCTTCCATATATTCACCCAGTGCCTTTTTTTCCCACTTTATCTTCAAAGAAGATTTAGATTACAGAAAAGTCACATAGAAAATATAGGGGATACCCCTATACCCAATCCCCTCCCCATCTCCCATTCTCCCCCATTAATATCATTTTACAGGTGTATGGTACATTTTTTACAATTGATGTACAAATATTGAAGCATTGTTACTAACCATGGTCAATGGTTTACATTACAGTTTACATTTTGCACCATACACTTTTATAGGTTTTGATAAAATTTAAAATGGCATGTAGCTGTCATTTCAGGATCATGCAGAACAATCCAAATGCCCTAATAATGCCCTACATTCCATCTTTTCTTTCTTCCCTTCCCCTTCCCTCAGAACCTATGGTAGCCACTAAGTTTCAATTTTTGAAGAATAATGTTCATAGTTGCATGCAATAGTATTCAGGCCTTGACATATTGGTCTGTCTTCTTTCATGAGGCATTGTCTATGATCTTCATATATTCTTGCCCTCTTAATTGAGAACATAGCAGGCCTCCCCGGGATGGGAGTTTAACTTTTTTCTTGTTTATTGTTTGGGTCCCCACCCACTGAGATAACACCCTTTGACAAGATGAATACTTTCATATTCCATAAAAGCATGTCCCAGGTGTGCCCTATGCCACATATTCCCTCACCTCTGACGCCCTGCACAAGTAACCCTACTCTGCCATATTCGCCAGAACAATTCCACCATTGTAGTTTTCAACACAGATTTACAAATCTTCAGAGTTTGCCTGTTCTTTCCTCCAGCCTTCCCCCCAGCTGCACAGATAGTCCAACCCAAACCCCCCACCCTACTCCCCAGTACATTCCAGCACTGTCAAAACAAATCACATCACTGAACCACTATCAACCCCATCCACTGCCCAGCCACACTCTCCCACATTATCATAGATTTTGCCCATACTGAGCATTGACTCACAAACCCTCTACTCCCTTTCTGTCTGCTGATGACTCATCTTCCAGACTCTAGCTCTGTGAGTCTGCTCAATTTGCTTAAGTCATATGAGTGAGGTCATGTAATATTTGTCCTTCAGTGAATGGCTTACTTCACTTAACATAAGGTCTTCAAGATTCATCCATGTTTCCCATGTATTAATACTACATTCCTTCTTACTTCTGAATAATATTCCATTGTTAGTAGTTACTACAATTTGCTTATCCATTCCTCTGTTGATGGACACTGGGGTGGCTTCCAACTTTTGGCAATAGTGAATAATGCCACCATGAACATTGGTGTGCATATATCTGTTCTTGTCCCTAATTTCAATTTTTCTGGGTATATCCACAGAAGTAGGATTGTTGGATCATATGGCAGTTCTACAGTTAGCTTCCTGAGGAACTGTAAGGGTTGAGATTCTGGCAGTGACCTGTGAAGCTTAAACTGTAAGAGTTAAACTGTGAAGATTAAAGACCTGGGCAGCAGCCCAACTGTTGAATCAGCTATTAGTTTACAGTCTGCTGGTTCAGTAGGCCTTGTATCTAATTCACACTCCCTGGGCACAGCAGAAGCTACATTTTGTGTTCCTTCTATGTAACATTTGAGTGATAACAATGGTGTATGTATAACCCTGCGAATAAAGAATGGCCATGCCTGCCTGTCTACCTGCCTGCTTGCCTGCCCACCTGCATGCTTGCTTGCTTGCTTGCCTGCATGCTTGTTTGTGTGTGTGTGTCTGAGAGAGAGCATGCCTGTGTGTCTGGAGTGGATGACAGATGTGCCGATATGAACAAGCTTCCCTCTCCACCTGGAGTCTTTTTTTGCCTACCTCTCTTGCAAGCTCCCAAGATGGACACAGTGCACACAGTGCACAAATGGGATGCAGTGGACAGGAAACTCCAAACTGTCCTTCACAATGGCTGCACTATTCTACATTCCCACCAGCATAGGATAAGTATTCCCTTTTCTCTCCAACACTTGTAGTTCTGTTTTAATTTTAATAGCCAGTAGTTTAATAGGTGTAAGATGGCATCTCGTTGTAGTTTTGATTTGCATTTCCCTAACAGCTAGTGATGTTGAGCACCTTTTCATGTGCTTTTTAGCCATGACTCTTACAATTTCATTTTTCTTTTAAAATATATTTTTGGCCATTCGGGACCCCTTGCCCTTCCAAATAAATTTCATAATTAGCTTTTCTAATTCAGTAAAAATGTTTTTATATTTTATTGAGATTGCATTAATTGTTTAAATTGATTTGGGTAAGACAGACATCTTAATGATGTTTAGTCTTCTAATCCATAAACATGGAGTATTCTTCCATTTATTTAGGTCTTCTTTGGTTTCCTTTAACAATGTTGTATAGTTTTCTGTGCTCAAGTCCTTTACATCTTTAGTTAAGTTTATTCCTAGGTATTAGAATCTTCTACTTGCTATTGTAAATGGGATTTTTTTCTTGATTTCCTCCTCAGATTGCTCATTATTGGTGTACAGAAATGTTACTGATTTTTGCATGTTGATATTATACCTTGCCACTTTACTCATTTATCAGCTCTAGAAGCTTTGTTGTAGATTTCTCAAGGCTTTCTATGTATAAGAGTATGTTATCTACAAATAGTGAAAAGTTTTCTTCTTCCTTTCTAATTTGCATACATTTTATTTCTTTTGCTTGCCTAAGTGCTTGAGCAAGTACTTCTAACATAATGTTAAATAAGAGCAGTGACAGTGGGCATCCTATCCTTGCCTTGTTCCAGATCTTGGAGGGAAAGACTTTAGCATTTCATCATTGAATATGATGCTAGCTGTGGGTTTTTCATATATACCCTCTATTTTGTTGAGGAAGTTTCCTTCTATTCTTACCTTTTGAAATGCTTTTATCAAGAAAGGATGCTGTATTTGGTAATATGCTTTTTCTGCATCATTAGAGATGATCGTGTGATTTTTTATTCTTTCAATCTGTTAATGTGGTGTATTACATTGATTGATTTTCTTATGTTGAACCATCCTTGCATATCAAGGATGAAACCCACTTAGTCTTCATGTATAATTCATTTGATGCATAATTCATGGTGCATAATTCATTTGTGTTGTTGAATATTATTAGCTAGTATTTTGTTGAGGATTTTAGCATCAGTTTCATTAGAGAGATTGGTTTGTATTTTTTTTTCTTGTGATGTCTTTATGTGGCTTAGATATTAGGGTGATGTTGGCAACAGAGAATGGGTTAAGCAATTGTATTAGTCAGCCAAGAATGGGTTAAGCAATTGTATTAGTCTGATACAAAGTACCAGAAATCTGTTGGCTTTTATAAAGGGTATTTACTTGGAGTAGAAGCTTACAGTCACAAGAGTCTAACTCAAGCTACCATAAAAGGCATTTTCTCACCCAAAGTTATTGGCCATGTTTTGGAGCAAGATGGCAGGCAATGTCTGCAAGGATTTGGCCTTCCTTCTTTCTCTTAAGGCTCCGTGGTCCCAGCTTCTTCCAATATCAGCTGTAGGCTGGGAAAAGTCTTGTCTCTCTCCAGGGCTTGTTTCTCTCCAGGCTCAGCTGCTCAGGGCTCTGATCTCTGCAGCTGCAAACTATCAGGTTAATGGCTCATCTCTCTTCCTGTGGTGGCAGGATCCTGAGTAATGAACTGTCTCTCTTTCTCTGTGTTCTCCTTCTCTGTGCACTTACTTCCCAGGGCTCTAGCATCAAAACTCTCTCCTCTGTCTTGTTGTTTTCTCTGTGAGTCCCCCCCCCCCATTCCCTTGGTGGACACGGACTCCACATCATACTGATGTGGCCCAATCAAAGCCCTAATCATAATTTAATCAAGTAAAAGTGAAACCTCTGAAGTTAATACAATCTAATATGCCCAGAGGAATGGAACAATGTATAAATATAATCCAATATATATTTTTGAAATTCATAAATAATACCAAACTGCTGCAGCAATGTTCCCTCCACTTCTATTTTTTGGAAGAGTTTAAGTAGGATTGTTAGTTATTTCTGCAATGATTGGTAGAATTCACCTGTGAAGCCATCTGGTCCTGGACTTTTCTTAGTTGGGAAGTTTTTGATGACTAATTCAATCTTATTACTTGTGATTGGTTTTTTGAGTTCATCAATTTCTTCTTTCATCAATGCAGGCTTTTTGTATGACTCTAGAAATCTGTGCATTTCCTCTAAATTATCCATCTTGTCAGTAAACAATTTTTCAAAGTACCCTTTAATAATTCTCTTTATTTTTGTGGGATCAGTGGTGATATCCCCTCACCCTTTAAAAATTTTTTTTGTTTCTTGAGCAACTAATTACCCAGATAAGTCTGTTTTATTTTCCTTTTCTAATCTTTTTTATGGTGGCTGGGTATTTCCTCCATATTGCTAATGAAATTCAAAAGAGTATTGGATATAACCCAGAAGATTGACTTGTCAAATGAGACTTCCTTGAGTAAGATAACTGATCCAAAACTGAGCTCTACCAAAAATTTCAAACATACAAGTAATCATGAGGCACAGTACAGCTCAGCCCCTTTCTTTTTTTTTCCTTTGATTCACCTAAATTGGTTCTTATATATTTATTTTTTTAATTTAAAAAAAAATTTTGTCTTTTCTATTTATTTTTTAAATTTTAATAGATATTTAGATTACATAAATGTTACACACAAAATATAGGGATTCCCATATGCCCCACCTCCCACACCTCCCCCAACCTACCACATAAACATCCTTCATTAGTGTGGCACATTAATTGCAATTGATAAACACATCCTGTGGCTTTGCCATTAAGCATGGACCATAGTTCACATTGTAGACCACACTCTCTCCCACACAGTTCTGCATGTTATATGATGATGTAAAATGGCCTATATCTGTCGTTGCAATGTCCTTCAGGACAATTCCCCCTGTATTATAACTGCTTTTCCCTGTCCCTTCCCCCAAAGTCCCCAGAGGCCACTGGCTCCACATCAGTGTTGTAATTTCTTCCATTACTTGAATCACAA
>PVKH010006523.1:0-20958 GCA_004027955.1 Chaetophractus vellerosus | reverse complement strand
TTCAAATTCACAGCTTCATGTGATTCTTTTGGTCTTAGCATATACTCTTCCTTAGTGAGAACTTCCACCAACATGTAGCCTATTCTGGATATATGCTAGATTGGTGTATAGAAAACCTTTCAACCCTTTACCAGTGCCCTTTCTAATAAGGCAGAGAAACAAAGGCAAAAATAACATTTTCCAAACTCCATGCATCTAGATGTGGCCATGTGGTGAAATACACATGTCTCAGCAGAAGGGTTGTTTGTGGGTTCTGGGTCATGCCCGTTAAAAGAAAAGGTGAGAGCTCTGTGATGTTTAATATCATGTATCAACTTGGTTAGATTATGGTGTTCAGTTGTTTGGTAAGCAAGCACTGGTCTGATTGTAACGGTGAGGGCATTTCATAGATGGATTTGCATCTATAATCAGTCGATTGTCTCTGTGACTGATTGCGTCTGCAACCAACAAAGGAGTTTTCTTTCAGAAATGAGAGGAGTCTCCTTACCAATAGTTGGAGGCCTTAATGTGAAATTGAGGATTTCAGCAGTCGGAAAGAATTTCTGCTTCTAATTCATCCATACAGAAATAAAAAAGGATTAAAGAGGATACTATGAACAACTTTTGAAAACAAATTAGATAATCTGGATGAAATAGACAAATTCCTAGAGTCACAAATGTCCTTACAATGAATCAGGAAGAAATAGCATATCTCATCAGAGCAATAACAGGTACAGAGATTCAATCAGCAATCAAAAACTTCCCAAGAAACAAAAGTCCAGGAAAAGATGGATTCACTGGTGAATTTTGACAAATGTTCCACGAAGAATTAAATAACAACAATCCTGCTCAAGTTGTTCCAAAAAATTGAAGAGGAGGGAATACTCCCTAACTTACTCTAAGAAGATATCATTATATAAAAGTCATATAAAGATATCACAAAAAAGAAAATTAAGACCAACATTCTTTATGAATATGATACAAAATTCCTTAACAAAATTCTAGTTAACTGAATCCAAAATCATGTCTAAAGACACATCATGATTAAGTAGTTATTATACCAGGTATGACAGGGTAGTTGAATATAAGAAGATCAAGTATTGTAATACACCATATTAATAGAATTAAGGAAAAGCAAAGCATATGAGCATCTTAACTCACACAGAAAAGGAATTTGACAAAATCCAGCACTCCCTTCTTGATAATTAGAATATTAGGAATAAAAGGAAAATCCCTGAACATGATAAAGATAAAAGGGGTATATGAAAACCCCACTGCTAACATCATACTCGATGTTGAAATACATCCCTTTTAAGTTCAGGAATAAGAGAAAGATGCCCACTGTCACTACTGTTATTTATCATTGTGCTAGAAGTTCTAGCTGGGGCAATTAGACAGGAAAATAAACAAAAGGCATCCAAATTGAAAAGGAAGGATTAAAACATTCCTTATTTGCGGATGACATGATCTGATATACCCTGAAAAATCTACAACATAAATACAAGAGTGAATAAACAAATTCAGCAAAGTGGCCAGGTACAAGATCAATATGCAAAACTCAATAGTGTTTCTATACACTAGTAAAGAACAGCCTGAAGAAGAAATGAAAAAAAAATCCATTTACAATAAAAACTAAATGAATCAAATTTCTGGGAAAAAATTAAACAAGGATGTAAAGGACTTACATGCAAAACTACAAAACCTTGCTGAAATAAAGAAGACCTAAATAAATGGAAGGATATTCTGAGTCTATGGGTTGGAAGAAAAATATTGTTAAGATGACAGTTCCACCCAAGCAATTTACAGATTCAATGGAATCACATTCAAAATTCCAAATGACCTCTTTGCAGATATGGAAAAGTGAATCCTCAAAGTTAGATGGAGGGATAAGTGTCCCCAAATATTCTAAACCATCTTGCAAAAGAACAATGTTGGAAAATTCACACTTCCTAATTTTAAAACTTCTTGGAAACATCATGGTACTTAGTCAAGGGAAGACATATAGAGCAATGAAATCAAATTGAGAGCTCACATTTAAACCCTCACATCTATTGTTAATTGATTTTAGATAAGGGTTCCAAGTCCACTGAGTTTGGAAAAAATAATCTTTTATACTACTTTTAAGTATATGGGAACTCTGTATTTGCTGCACGCTTTTTCTTTAAACTTACAACTAATCCATTAAAAATCATAAGAGAAGATTAAATTTTATGAGTACTTATGCAATTAAATACACAAATGATCATAAATAGGTAGAATTAGACTATGTGCCTTGGTATCACTAATTCCATTCATGGGATATAGTTATAATCTCAACTTTGGTAAACCGTTCATTTTCAACACTATACCGACTAATTATCACATGAATTTTGAAGGAAATCCCCACTGCTCTTCTTAAACCCTTTCTGGGTTTTCAAAAATGAAGCATTTGCGAAGGTTCTCACTACTCAATATTTCTAATTAGCTCTCTTTGAGCATTGAGACCTATGAAGCCCTTTCAAGATTCAAGGCTAAAGTTAGAAACTAAATTTCAAATGATATCAAAACCTGGTCTGATAGTTCTTTGATTTTTAATATAAAATGGAATGCTTAAGAATTGATAGGAAAATTATCACGTTAAATCATAGGCATCTGTCAATGTTTTAGCCTTTTTATTGCAAGTTGTTGCAATAATAGCAGATAACTCTAAATTTTCATTTTAATGGAAGTATGAAAAGAATGAAAGCAAAACCATACATTAAATAGTAAATACCAAAATAGCCTTTCCTTGCTTCTTTTGAATAGTATTATCGTATATGCTTTACCAAATAGCAGGCCTGCATTTTATTTCTCAATGTATTTTTTCACCTGGATGTTTATGAGAGAAATGCATATAGATGAAAGTTGAAAATAGAAAGAGATGGCTCTAACAATAGCGATTTCTGATTATGCCTTGGAATCTGTACCTAACAGCCTCCATTCAGAGACAGCAAAATGCCCATTAACACATCCATGAATTCTTGTCATTTCAGAAAAATACTGCTTGGGGGCATACTCATACTAGGAATTATTCATTGTTTTTCTGAAATTTTAATTTAACTGCGCATCCTATAATTTTATTTGCTAGCTCTGGCAACCCTATTTATGGTAGGAAAACTTTGGAAGCAACCTAAATGTTCTTTAAAGGAGTATTTTATGTAACAAATAAATATGTAATAATTATATAGAACTCACTTTGTGCCAGGTACCATTCTGAGAACACTGCAAATCTCCTAATATAATTTTTGCAGTTCTAATCCCTTTTTGGCATCTTCTCAGAGGACCCAAACTAACACAGATAGCTTCCTGTTCCAGTTGGTCCAAAATACGCATGATGGATTTGATTTTAATGACTCTTCTTATGCTATCATTTGGAAAATAATTCTACAAAAATCCTGAATATGAATCTATAATATCTGAAAACAAAAGTTTATTGTTCAGCCATTCTATTAATTACTATTTGCTAGTTATCAAAATATTACTAAGTTATTGCAGAATTTTTTGAAAATTGAATCAGTTACTGGGTAGCAGATTATGAAATGATTATTTTAGGAAACAATTTGGCTTGGTAAATTTGTGAACTTGGCAGAGATCTTTGCAAATATGGCTCATAGAAAAGAAAACAAATGTCAGAAGAAACTGGAAATACAATGGAATGTATTTCTGCTGAATATATGGCTCCTTACAGAATTGCAAAGCATAAAGCATTGTCATGAGATGCAAAAGAAAAAAAACATGTGGCATTTCATATCTGAAAAAAAAGATATATAATAAGACAATTTGCAAAGGAGTTTTTCATAGTTTAAGCATTTTTCATCTAAGAAAATATTGAAAAATAAAAGCAGAAAAACTTGAAAAGGGTCATACAGAATTCCTAGACATGGGGATTTAATATTTGAAATAAATATGATATCTTATATGGATTAAATGTTAAATAATAAACACAACTGAATGGACTATCAGTGAGTAGAAAGACATATCTGAAGAAATCAGTAGGATTAAAACACTGAGATATAAAGAAAGCAAAAAATGTGAGATTAAGTAAATTGTAAGAAAGATTTAGAAGTTAGAATACATTTCAAAAAAAATGATTTAGAGGATGCGGGTGTGTGCTACTCTTTGGGGCTGTTTACACATATTCAGTTTTCCTCTTTCGCATTTCATTTTAAGACTTGCCTCTATTGAATGGGATATATCCATGTGACTGACCTTGGCTTACCATGTGAGAAAAATTCCATATTTTTATTCCAGCTATATCACAGTGTTTTGAATTTGAAAAAGCTTCAACAGAGAACAAGAAGCAAATCTGGGTATTTTTAGATGTGTTGTAGAAGAGCGAAGGCCCTGGAATGTTGGCAAACACAAAGAGGCAGGCCTCATTTTCAGCTCTTCTATGGCCCCAGAGGCATTTACTGATTCCTAAGCAGTGAAGGAGAGGCTGAGAAATTGAGCAGAGTTCTTATCCGTAGAGGCCAGGCAAGCAAATGAGGGAAGGCCCAAGTAAACATGCCAGGATTTCAGTTGGGAAGAAAAAGCCAAAAATCTAACAACCTTCAAAAAACCTGAATATCACTAATGTAGAATGGTAATATCATACATAACTTTACACTTTTGTAACTAAACTTTTTTTTGAGATAATTTTAGATTTAAATGCAGTTGTAATAACACAGAGAGATTCTGGTGTACTCTTTACCCAGGTTCCTTAATGAGAACATCTTGAAAAATATTGCGACCAGAATATTGACACTGATTCTGTCAAGATATATAAAAAGTCTATCACCACAGGGATCGATCATGTTGCCCTTTCATAACCATAAATACTGTGATATTTCTTCCTTCCTGAGGTCCCATTATTTTTTTTTATTATTTCCTTTCTGTTTAGAGAACTTCTTTAGCTTTTCTTTTAGGGTAGTCTTCTAGCCACAAATTCTCTTCATTTTCCTTCATCTAGGAATATCTTGATCTCCCCTTCATTTTTGAAGGTTATTTTCTGTGGGTAAAAGATTCTGGATTGATAATACTTTTCCACCAGTCCTTTAAAAATGTTTCAACATTTCCTTTTGGCTGTCATGGTTTCAGATGAGAAATCTCCCTCTTGGTAAGGTTTTATTCGCTCATGCTGCTTTCAAGAGTTTTGTGTTTGTCTTTACTTTTCAGAAGTTTGACTATAATTTGCCTTATTATGAGTTTTTTGAGTATATACTGTTTGGGTTATGCTCAGGTTCTTGACTCTGTTAGTTAATGTCCTTTGTCAAATTTGGGAATTTTTCAGTTATTTCTTTGAGTAATTTTTTCAACTCTGTTCTCTCTTCCCCCTCCTTTCTGAAATTTGATGACACAAATCATAAACTTTTTGTTATAGTACCACATGTCCCTGTGGCTTTGTTCAATTCCTTTTTCAGACTATTTTCTCCTTGTTGTTCAGATTGTGTATAGTCTATTGGTCTGTCTTCAATTTCATCAATTCTTTCCTCTGCCCCTCCATTCAGTTCTAGAATCCACAGTTGGCTTTTTTTTTTTCATTTTCATTTTTTAATTTTTCAGTTCTAAAATTTCCATTTTGTTTTACTTTGTATATTCCACTTACTTGCTGAGACTTTTTATTTATATACTGATACTTCTATTTTCCATATGTTTCAAATACTTTTTCAATCACTCACAGAGAGCATTTTCATTTTGGCTACTTTAAAATAGTTTCCAGATAATTCTAACATTTCTGTTATTTCATTGTTGGCCTGTATTGATTTTCTTTTTCTTTTCACTCAATTTGTGGCCTTCCTTGTTCTTTGTCTGGAAGTTGATTTTTGAATTGAAATCTAGAAATTTGGGGTACTATGTTTTGAGGTGCTGGATCTTATCAAGCATTATATTTTAGCTGGCATTTTCTGACACTTCTCTACCACCACCCTCAGGGAAAACTGAGTTAAGTATTGAACTCAATAATTATGGAAAGAAAAAAACATAGTAGATCTGAAAATAGGAGGGCTATAATAAGTAAAAGAGGAGATATTAATGAAATAGGAAAAATAGGAATGGGAGAGAGAACTTGAAAAGAATAATAAAAAGGATGATTGAAAGTTCAAAAAAGGGAAATATAACACAATTAATTGATATTAGGGTTGGGATATTAAATATATACACACATACATTTGTATGTAGACAGTTAACAGAATACTATGAACAGGTGTATGAAAAAAATTAAATTGGCCAAAATGGGACTTTTTCTAAAATGTTTTAATTAAAAATTTCTCAAATTATCCATATTAAAGACCAAACATGATTAAAACACTAACCTTAGAAATTTTATTGCTACTCAAGTCTCTTCAAGGTCAAGACACTAGACTTAGATAATTTAGAGGGATGTTTTACTAAATTTTCAAATATACAGGTAACCTATCAACAAAAAATCTTCTAGAAGTTAGAAAAGCAGTAATATGCAATTATGTAATATCAATATCAAAACCAGTACAATTAATGTGTAATTATGTAATATCAATATCAAAACCATACATTATAATTCAATTAAAATGAAAATTATAAGGTGACATTTTAAAAATATATAAAAATAGTAACAAAATATCAGCAAAAAGAAGACAGCATTTTTAATCAAAATATGACTATTATAATTTATTGTACCCATACAACTATTTTTTTTTATTTTATTTTTTAAGAAGCTTTACATTACACAAATGACACATAGAAAATGTAGGGGGATTCCCACATACCCCACCCCCTCCGCCTTTCACACTCCTCACCATTAACAACAACCTTCATCAGAGTGGTGTATCTGCCACAATTGGTGAACACATATGTAAGCATTGCTATCAACTATTGTCAACAGCCTACAGTACAGTTTACACTTTGTATCACACACTACCATAGATTTTGACAAAATGTATAATAGCCCACATCCATCATTACAATGTCATTCAGAATAATTCCAATGTCCCGAAAATGCCCCATGTTACACCTACCCTTCTCTCTCCTCCCCTCAGAACCTCCAGCAACCACTGTCTCCACATGAATGTTACAACTTCTTCCATTGCCAGTACAACAAGTCCACTCACTCTAGTACATAGCTGCATTCACAGCTATATTTATTCATTCCTCAAGATTGAAGAATTTAGGATGGTGATGCCCACCTTATCTCCAAAAGAAAGGGGGCCTAGATCCAATGGGGGCAGATAGATGGAACTGTCCTGCTTGCAGCTGTACACGCTCTGTCTTTTGGGATGGGCGCTGTCCATTAACATCCTTTTGTGTTGATTGTCCTGGGTGAGTCTGATTAACTGGAGAGCAGGTGTTGCAACTCTGCTGAGATTTATGGCTTAATTGGCATATGAACAGACCAAAGACTTAAGTCTCCAGGACATATATTCAATAAGTATAGTACTAATTATAGATTCAAATAAAAGGGGCAGAAGAGCCATGTGTAGGAAAATTATGAATGAGTTCAACTTTATTACATTGGGGAACATATATTCCAAGGTAAGGCCCACTGACAGGGTGCCAAATTCCTGAGATTGTCTGCTCTACCTACAGTGTTCAGATGTCCCTAGAGCCCTCAGGAACACCTCTACCTGAGGCACTGCCCACTGTGACCCCCGACTCACCCTGAAATCTCTTAGCCAAAGAAACTCATTTGTATTTAATATTTCCTCCCTTCAGTCAAGCTGTTCCTCCAAATGCATCACTAGTTGGCACCTGGCAACTGTCCCTCAGTGCCAGGGCAGCTCATTACCTGGAATCCATGTCCCATGCTGGTGAGAAGGCAGTGAATACTTTTGCTGAGCTCAGCTTAGAGAAGGGGTGACATATGAGCAACAAGGAGGCTTTCAGGAGGTAACTCTGAGGCAGTATATAATAATAGACTAAGTTTCAATTTCACAAGATCAAGGTCCATAAGTACAACCATCACTGTAAAGGGTCTGGCATATTGGCACTGCCCATGTGGATTCTTGCTGCTATATTGGAAATGTAGCAGTACTTCCAAGGATGGGAATTCCATATTCTTTCAGCTATTTTTTTGGGTCTCCACCACAAAGACAGCGCCTGATGACCACTTGAACATATTGATATTCCATGAAGGCATGCCTCAGGTGCACTACTCCCCACACATTCCCCCATCAATGAAACCCCACAACGGTGATCCTCCCTGCCACAGCTGCAACCCTTCTGCAATCCAAATCAGAAACAAAGTAAAAAATAAATTAATAAGTTAAAAATAATAGAATAACAAATAAATTACGAAAAATTTTGAAAAAATTAAAAAAATTCATTTTGTCTTTCATCACTGTAAGATATGTTATCTTTTACGTACACAATGACAATTTCTTTCGTATGTTCTTCCAATGTTTTTTTTTTTTTTTGCTTTATTTTCAAAGAAGCTTTTGGTTACAAAAAAGGCACATAGAAAATAGAGGAGAAAATATATGCCCCTCTTCCTTTTTCACATTTCCCCCTATTAATAACACCCTACATGAGTTTGTACAGTAGCTACAATTGAACAAATATTGAAGCATTGCTACTAACCATGATCAATGATTTACATTATTGATTGTATTTTGTGCCATACAATTTTATAGGTTTTGACAAAATTTATAATGGCTTGTATCCATGATTTCAAGATCATGCAGGACAATTCCAATGCTATAAAAACGTCCTTCCTATGCTACATCTATTCTATTTTTCCCTCCCCCTCCCCTCGGAACCTATGGTAACCACTAAGTTTTGATTTTTTAATAAGGTTCATAGTTACATTAATTAATGTTGAAGGCTTGACATATTCCTCTGTTTCTTTTATTAGGTACTGCCTATGTTCTTGTGCAATTCTTGCACCTCTAATTGAGAACATAGCTGCTCTCCTCAGGATGGGATTTCAATATTTTCTTGTTTATTTTGTGGGTCTCCAACACACTGAGATAACTCACTATGACAAGATGAACATTTTCATATTCCATAGAAGCATGCCCCGGGTGTGCCAGAGGTTACACATATCCCTCTCCCCCTACTCCTGACACCCTGTACCAGTAACCTCCCTGCCCTATTTGACAAAAGAACATTCCCACCATTGTAGTTTTAACCAGACCTAAAAGTCCACAGAGTTTACCTATTCTGTCCTCCAGCCCTCCCCCATTTCCAAGGATAGTCCTACACAACACCCCATTCTACTCCCTTCACCTTCCAGCACCATCGGCCCCTCTTCATATCCCTGTACCAACATCACCCCCATCCACTGTCCAACCACCCCTTTCCATCTTATCATAGGTTTTGCCCATATTGAACATCGGTTCACAAACCTTTTCTCCCTTTCTGTCTTCTGGTAACCTATCTTACAGATTCTAGCTCTGTGAATCTGTTCAATTTGCTTAAGTCATATCAGTGAAGTCACGTAATATTCGTCCTACAATGATTGATTTACTGCACTCAACATAAAGTCTTCAAGATTCATACGTCTTGTTCCATGCATTCATACTGCACTCCTTCTTACAGCTGAGTAATATTCCATTATATGTATATACCACAATTTGCTTATCCATTCATCTGTTGATGGACACTTGGGTTGTTTCCAATTTTGGCAATAATGAATAATGCAGCTATGAACATTGGTTTGCATGTATCTGTACATGTCCCTGCTTTCAAATCTTCTGGGTATATACCCAGCAATGGGATTGCCAGATTGTATGGCAGTTCTGTGATTAGCTACCTGAGGAACCACCAAACTGTCCTCCACAGTGGCTGCACATTCCATATTCTTACCAGCAGTGGGTGAGGGTTCCATTTCCTCCACATCCTCTCCAACACTTGTAATTCTCTGTGTTTTTAGCAGCCGTCAGTCTAATGGGTGTAAGATGGTAACTCATAGTAGTTTGATTTGCATTTCCCTAATAGCTAGTGATGTTGAGCATCTATTCATGTGCTTTTTAGTCATTAGTATTTCTTCTTTGGAAAAGTGTCTGTTCAAATCTCTTTCCCTTTTTTAAAATGGGTTGTTTGTCTCTTTATTTTGGAGATGTAGGATTTCTTTATATATGCTGGATATTAGGTCCTTATCAGATAAATGGTTACTACATATTTTCTCCCATTGAGTAGGCTGCTGTTTCACTTTCTTGACAAACTCCTTTGCAGTACAAAAGTTTTAAATTTTGAGGAGATCCCATTTATCTATTTTTTCTTTCATTGCTCGTACTTTGGTTGTAAAATCTATGAAACTATTACCTCCTACAAGATCTTGTAGATGCTTCCCTACTTGTTCTTGGCTCTTATATTTGATCCAACATGAGCTAATTTTTGTATAGGGCATGTGATGGTGATCCTCTCTCAATACATCTATTCATTAATATTAGACAATCACAACATTATGATACTAAATAACCAAAACTATGTGTATGTCTCAATAGATCCTTTACAAAAGCAATTTATGAATTGATATTTTAAAAACCTTAGAAATCTAAAACCAGAATGAAACTTCTTTAAATTGATAAGTGGTGTATCTCAAAATCCTACAGCAAACAATATAATAATAAGAAAATTTATCAAATCTTGGAAATAAACAAGAATATAGGTGAAAGTCATTTCAAATTCGTTGTCTCACCCAATGATGAATTTTATTATATAAGAGAAAATACATATGTTTGACTGTTACTTACTTATTGATTAGAGCACAGACATTTTGAAATTACATCTTAATTGTAGATTACTGTCTATAGAGAGTAACAAAATCTATAATTTTTGGACCAATAAGACAAATACCAGTTTTGTTTCTTTTAGGACATTTATTTTAGCATTCCTTGATCGAATATATATCCTATGTTTTATTGAAATTACTTTGATCCTCACTTACAGATTTTCTCATTTATAAATTAGTTGCATGACTATTCATGCATGTTCATTTTATATTTGTATGAGTTGTGCTTTTTTTATTAAAGATTTATTTTTTAAAATTTATTATATATCCCCTCCTTTCTGCTTGTTCTCACTGTGTTCATCTTCTGCATTCTTCTGTGTCTGCTTGTCTCCCCCTGCTGCGGCGACTTGCCGAGTCAGCTCACCGCGTGGCGGCCTGCCTGCTCATGGGGGCTTGCCCTGCTCGCGGGGGCTTGCCCTGCCCGTGGCGGCTTTGCTCTGCCCACGGCGATTTGCCTTCTCAAGGCAGTCTGCCCACTCGAGGAGGCCCTGGGAACCAAACCCAGGGCCTCCCATGTGGTAAACCGGTGCCCTACCAATTGGGCTACAGCTGGCCCCGAGTTGTGCTTTTAATTTTGAAAATTGTACATTAGTAATATTAAATAGAAATTTTAGATATATATTAAAGTAGTGAATATTATATGCTAACAAGATCAAACTGCACATTTAGAGTTTTGCTTATTTATGAATAAATATAATAAAACAAATGAAAAATTGGAAAAGAAGGCATATTGGTGCCTATTTTGCAAATTTCACATTTATCTATATATATCATCTCTCTATATTTATTTATATCTATCTTTATCTATATCCATATCATCTGTAGCTATATTTACAGATTTATCCCCCTTTGGAATTACTTAAATTACTCTTTTTCATCACTTTTCCTCATTTTCCTATAAAAAGGGCTCAATTCCCCCCCTCCAACTTGAAAAAAAAATCACTGCATTTTTTCCTACTTAGAAAAGTAAAATAAATAAATAAATAAATTAACACACAGGTAAAAGGACAGGAAGTTAATTTTGTCCTAAGGACTTTTTCAGCTGAAGCTAAAACAGAAAAAATTTTGTATATTTGATTACATTTATTATTCAGGTTGGGATATTACATAGCTGTTTGGGGTCCTGCATTATAATTCATAGTTTTCCTTTGCCTGGAATTTCCTCTAGGAATATATTCTACTCCTGTGCAGACTTTGCAGTGGTGACTGCTTCATTCCATAGTACAAATATGACTGAGATCCAGGATATAATTACACGGTCCTCACTCTCCTCGTTCCACATGCAAAAATGAATCAAATAAATCATAATAGATATATATTATGTTTCTATAATATGTGAGACACAACCGTGAGGATTTGCCCAAAAATATTTCCCTATTAGCAGTGACTGAAAAAAAAAATGGAATGACTCACATATTGTTAAATCTCCTTTGAAATCACTGATGATTTAAGTTGACAAATTTATTTCACATCTTTCATAGAAAATGGACCCAATGCATTTAGATGTTTTTATTCACACCATAACTTTTTGTACGGGTATTTATTGAACACCCTCTGCAGCAGGCACTCGCTGTTATTATGGTGGACGGCTGTAAGTACCTCAATTCAGAGGAATATTGTCCAGCTGGTTATCCAGGGAAAGAAGTCCAGATGCATAAGCTCTTCAAGCCTTAAAAAACAGGCAACTACTAATTGGCTCCAGGTGTCCCTCCTTCATGTGCTTGCTAAACCCCCCAAAATGGTAAACCACCAACCCAGGTGCTCTGACTTGAAACCTGGAAATCATCTTTGACCTTTCCATCTTCACACTACCCTTCATATAATCAATCCACCTGCTCATCTACCATCCTTATACACTGCTCCATAAACTATCATCAGGATAACCAATTGAGTTCTCTCATAATGCATAATTTATGCATCAGAAAGGTCTGTTAAGAGTAAATTTTTTCATGCTATTAAATTATCATAAAATAAATCACGGCAAAACAAAACAAACAGAAAAAACAATATGCATAATAGTAATAAGTTTTAAAACACAGGCTTCTTATAATGTCTATTTCATACTACTCTCAGTGTGATCCGTGGACTATATGTAATCCTTGAAATATTTGTTAGCAGTCCAAATGAGATTTCACAAAATATTTCACAAAATATCATTTAAGAAGCATGGTCTAGCTCTCAGAACTACTAAAATTATGAAAAATTGCCAGAATCACATGTTTTACAAGTTAGCCACCCAATAAATATTCATTCTGATTTATATTACATGCAGTATTATTAGCAACTTGGTGTGTCCTATTTTAGGAAATAGGGATAAACTAGATAACTAGTAGTCGAGTAAGAATTCTTAAAGTGTATTGGAGACTGGCTTATATGATTTCCAAATTTCCTTCCAATTCTCTTTCTGTGTACAAAAAGATCAGGTCTAGACAATATTTTAATTTCTTTTTCCTACATTTCTTCCAATGTGACAAAATTGGCCTTTAAGTTGACTTGGACTCATACACGTGGAAGCTGCATATTTAAGCTTCAGTGACAGCATTACAAATTAGGTTTTTTTTTTCTCAATAAGGGAATTTGTGGCTTGAAAACATTTCTGTCACTGCTCAATATGATGACCCAATTGTTTTCACCGTCCTAATGAGAAAGCCCACAGGTGAAAGCATTAGTTTAGCGTCATTTGTAACACGGATACCTGTTCACTGGGAACAAGAATTGGCACGGGTCAGGAAACCAATTACTTTCACACTTTCCTCTTTATAACTGCCAGACAATGGGAACTTCTGGCTTTAATAAGCAAGTATACAGTTAACCAATGCTTGTTGGGAATAATTTGCAATAGGTTTCACCTCTGGTTTATTGTTTTCCAGAGGCTTATATCTTCCCATTTCATTCTGCTAATTTCATTTCGAATTGCCATTGTTGCTTTGAGCTTGAATGTATTTGCATTTTCGTACTATTTGAAAATTAATCCAGCTCTTGCCCTCTGTACCAGAAACAATAAGGCAATACATAATTAGAATAGTAATTTTTATTGTCCCCAGAGGGATTTCTTTCCTGATTAAAAATTAAAAGTAGCAATTAGATTTTAAAATTTCCTTTTAAGTGAAAATATTTTTTCTATCTTGGATCTCTGTCAAAATGAGTAAGTATGGCTATTATCCAATATAAACCAGCTACTGTATTGTAACTGAAATAGCAGTGAAGTGCAGAGGACTAAGGTCCTGTAACCTGTTCTGTAAAGGGTCAAGTTTTACATGCAAAGTGAAGTATTTTTATATGGATATAGGTACCTGTGAACTCTTAATAAATCAACAAATGTTTATGGGCATTCATTTTGTGCACAGAGCTGTGTAAGGCACACTGGAGATACACATTTATGACAGGCATTTCCTTCCCCTCTTAATTTTGGAAACGAGAAATATTTTATTTAAATGGAAATGGATTAAGCAGGAAGTGAGGTAGCATGGTGCATAGAAAAGAGCATGCTCCCAGAGATGGAAAGAAGAAAGAACTCATTGTGGGGCATGGTTAGGAAAGTCTTTGTAGAGGACAAGGCTTAGAAAAAGAATAATCTTAATATAGTATAGGTCATTTAATCAAATGAAACTGGAAAAACCATCAAAGAAGGAGTGCCTAACTCTTGAAGGGATGATAGCATGTATCATTTTCATTCAGCCACTTACCTTGTTGGTATAGGTTGATTCTACGCTTTAAATAAGACAAAAAGTATACAAATAAAAACACAGCATTAAAAATTATCAAATTTACCCTTACAAATTACTTATCTAATATCAAATTTTGGTTGGTACAGTTGGAGGGGCTAGTAAAATCCCTATAAATTACTGAGTGCTTCTTAGAAGCTTGCAGTAATTTATTTGACCCTCACCAAATTCTGCAGGTTTGATGCTATTATATGTATTATGCACTTTCCTTCTTGGTCCACATTTTAGAGAGGTGGGAAAATATAAGTTTGGTTGGTGGCATTTATGGACATGAGCACTGAGAGTCCTTATTTACATATTTTGCAAAATGCCAAGCATTCTTGATGCAATATATTAAAATACAGACATATTCAATAGAGATTCTATTGTGGGGTTGAAGAAAATTGGTAAAGAAAAGGCTAAGGAAATCCTTGAGCAAAACTGGATACATTTTCTCCTGTGTCTCTCTACCACTGAGACAGCTTTGATGAGAAATAATGTTTTGGGGAAACCAGGTTCTAGAAAATCCAGTTACCTATCATCAGATCTCAGACCACAGGTTAGAGATTTGTTTTTCACCTATTACAATGCCATATAATTTTCCTGTTATGAGAGGAAATATTACTCAATAATTTAGTAAGTATTGTAACATTTTGGTGAATAGGTATAGTAGAACTTCTCACTATTTAAAGTCAGGAGAAGAGCACTACTTTTACTCACAAATTATACCAAAATAATATGAGACTGTTCCAAGTGTCCATTTGCATACATAAAATCCAATCCATGCAACTTTTATCTTTTTATGAGTGCATATTGGAATATTTCTCTTATTCCAATATCCCTAAAATTAAAACCAGACACCAAATTTATGGGATTCCAAATGTGTAGAATATATTGAGACACATAAATGCATATAATTTGAAAAATAGCACCACTTCTAAATAAGGGTTTCCATAATTTCATTCTTAAGGGTCAAGTTCAATGAATTGAGTCTCTTGAACCATAGTGTCTGCAGTGGCTTTGTCACTAACAACCACTGTTATTTGCTCTAAAGCCACAGATTCTGTTTAAATTTTCTAACATGAAAATGGTCTCATTTTTTATGGATATTTCCTGGATTCCTTTTTACTTTACAGTTAAATTTTGCTTTATAGCTCATGTACATATGTGCAAACCAACTGTAATATTCAGAATGTCTGATACTTCTATATGTTGTACCATATTTAGTTTCATTATTAACTAAATAGCAATGCAATTTTGCCTTGAGCCCTACTTTTGAGTTGGTCTACATGTGAAATGTTAATGAACATGCAGGATGCGTGGATTTTATTGTGCTTCATCCATAGATGACGAAGGGCCTACATTGACAATTCCAACATATTTGAGTGTCTTCAAGGCATATTTCTACAAAATTGGAAATCTAACTTTCCAGTTTGTAACCCTAATAGACAATTCGGGAATCTTATAATGAGTGATGCACATAGGACATTCTATTTGTTTTTTTTAAAGACATCCCCTTTTACCTTTATTTATTTTTGTTTTAGGAGGTACTAGCTATCGAACCTGGAACCTCATACATGCCAGGCAAGCACTTAACCACTTAGCTATGCCCACTCCACCTAGGACATTCTAAATGTGAGGCTAATGAAGGCGAATAAGTGCAGGAGGAGGGCAAAACCTTCTGTTTTTGGAAATCATTATGGTGATATATTTGGTGTAGATATTTGTCTACAGTGTCATTTTTTGATAATGTTTAATATATTTTAAATGTTCTTTCTATTATTTATTCACCTGATGAAAACAAGGATTTCTCTAAGGAAAGTTGTGAGTGGTGTAAAGAATTCAAACTTGGATTTACGTTTTGCTACTGATGATTCACAGAAAGGAAAATCCATAGATAGGTAATTGGAGAATTAAGGATTTACTCTATTTACACTAATAGTATGTATGCTCTTCCAGATTCATCTTCTAGTTTAGTAGATAGGTCAGGATTCTTTTTGAATTCTCATCCAGCCGGCAGTTTCCATCCTTCTTGATTTCTTTCTGAAAATAAATAATTTTAATATCTAATGTTGTTTTGGAAATGGCCACATTGGAATTTCAGTCACTTGTGGGCAATTCATGAAATTTCTTGTTTTAGAAAGTTAGCTCCCCCTGAAAGCTATCGCTTTCTTTTATGATAATATTTTAGAAATCCGACCTTTTCCTAAGTGGTCTTTTATACTGCCAGGCAAACATAGCTCCACAGCATTTATTTATCAGGGTCATGACTCCAATTCAGTTAACGGAATTGTGGTCTTTGTTTTTCTTTCAGAACTTTAATATTGTTGCCTTTAACGTTTATAACATTAATCTTACTTTGTAATATTTTAAAGTCGTTTTGGCTTATACCAAAATTAGAAGAAAATAAACACTATATTAGGAGCTTAAAGGCACTTTTTCAAGTCTTGTCCCGCTACTTACCAGCTGTGTAATGTTTGGTAAATATGAGTTCTCAGAGTAAATGCTGACCTGTTCATCAAATGAGATTAAAATGACCTTTGACCAGTTCCCATTATTATAACCTGGATTGCAATAGATAATGCCTGAACAATTCTGTTCATCTCTATAAACTATGCAACAAATTCAAAATAATTTTCTTTCAAATTAGTACATATTGAATTTACAGGAGGCATGGCAGTAGTCTGTCATCAAAACCTTGGTACAAGTTCTACAGTAATGTAATATTTACATAGTTATTAGAATTTTTTGATTGCATAATATAATCCCGAGTATTTCCTAGATGCTTTAGAGGGTTAAACATGAATACACACACACACACAGAATATGGTCACTGCCACGAAACAATTTATAATCCATTTATGCTTTAAGATAAACACTCAATATATAGTGTCTGAACAGAATCCTATACATTTAAATGTTAATTTAAACTGAACGTGCTATGGGATTTCAAGGCAGATGGTATTTCTGTGGGTAGTAGAGCCTCTCAGGCAATGTTCTAGAAATCTTTCAATACCAGGCAGAGTGGTTCAGGTTTGCTACTACTTGGGCCTCGCGACACTTACCTGGCCCCAGTCTTCCCCTTATTCTCTTCTCTGGACTCTAATGTCAAGTTTACCCCTGCCTGGAGCATCTTCCCTTTGCTCAAAATGCTCTCTCCATAAAGGTCACATGTTCACTTCCTCCCTCATTCTGCTCTCTACTCATGGGTGGGTTTCACCTAGGACCTAACCCTACCACCAGACACAAAATAGCTGTCCTGCCTTGCTCCAGCTCACTCTCTAGTCCTTACCTTGTGCCATCCTCTTCAAAGCACTTATCGCTCCTTCACTACACACTACATAGTGTTTCAAACATTTGAGATAAGGACTCTGATCTGCATTTTCAAATTGAGAAAATGAGAAACAGAAGAGCTCAGCCAATTTCCCAAGGCCACATATTAGCCTAGGGGGCCTGGATTTGAGCCCTTTCAGACAGACACCAGATGATTTTAACTTATCTGGATTTTCTAGCTGACTTCAAAGGGCACGTGGGCCTGGCATGGCCTAGTCTCACAGGCAGGCATTTCTAATTTCACATGATGTTTAAGCCAGAAAAGTCACTTTTGAGCTAATAATTTATCAACTGGAGTCATGGGTCAATACATTTTGCAAAATATTGGAAACGATCATGATAAATATTTTTGTTTCACACTATAGAATGATGGAACTTGGTGCTACTGATGCACAGTATTAGAGCTCACAAAGAATAGGGCATTTGAAATGAGATTTTTATAGTTTGTATATACATTATCAAAACACTTTTTTATATATAATATATGCTATATTAATTTATCTTAAATTATATAATTATATAGTCTATAATCATATTATATATCTATATTATATTTCAATATACTATATTATTACTAGAGTGATGTATAGTTATATATTAATAATACATTGATGACATTTTCACATCATTTAAAAAAAAATGGTTACCTTAAAAGTATTGAAAATAAAAAGATAGAAAACAACAAACCATAAATTTCATTAACTTCCATAAATTAAGAACTGAAAGTGCATCCTTTAATCAGTCTTATTCCACCTGAAATGGAATCAAACTTAACATTCGATGAAGATCATGCCCATTGTTTCCTACGATTTTTAAACTTTCTCAAAGTTTTTTGCTCACATTTTACACAAGCAAAAATGTGACCTTACTACATTAAAAGTTCTGGAGGGCATTATGGTGAGTGAAGCAAGCGAGACACAAAAGGACAGATACTGCATGATTGTGCTATTATGAGATAAATATATTGTGTAAACTCATGGAGTTAATAATTAAAATACAGGTCACCAAAAATAGAATGAGGGTAGAGAATAGAAAGCTGAGGGTTAATCTGTGCAGAATTGGTAAAAATGGTTTGTAAATCTTTGGAAATGAATAGAAAAGGTTAAAGCATGTCATAGTGTCTAGAACTATGACAGTGGTTGAAAGGGTAAGTCTAAGGTCATGTATATTACTATAAGGAAAGCTAAAAAATGTAACGGGACAGTATAAAATAGTGAAACCTCATGTAAAATACAAATATCGGTGATATTGCATCTATAAGACTGCTTTTATAAAATAAAAATACAAATAAACTAGAGAGATGGAAACAGAATAGCAGCTATGTACCTCAGGGGAAGCCTAGAGAAATTGAGAGGTGATAAGATTGTTTTTTGTTTATTATTATTATCGGAATAATTAAAATGCTCTTAAAATGACTGAAGTGATAAATATACAACTATGTGATTATACCAAATAACATTGATTGTATGCTTTGGATGGATTTATGCTTTCTTAATATGTATCAATAAAATTGATTTGGTAAAAAAAAGGTTCTGTGAAATCAATTAACATTTTCAATACAAAGTGGAGCATAAACGAAACAAAAATTTCTTCTTTTTTCTTTTTTTCTTATATTATGCTGTCTCCAGCATATTACAAACCATGTCTTCAGAAATTTTCATTTTTAAACCACAATAAAAATAGTAAGAAAAATAATTAAATACTCCAGAGAATGACATAAGTATTGAGATTGTGATCTGATTGGCTTATTCACTTAGACAGAAAATCATGGGTCTAAAGTCACAGAATTGAACACAATGATGTAAAGTGAGTAGAAGAGGAAATGCCTAGAATATTTTGATTTATATGTGATCATATATATTTCTTTATATGTGTGCACAGTTTAAGAAAGGGATCAGTGCCTTGTGCCCATTTAGTAATGATAAATTGTTAGATGAGGAGGCAGTAAACAGCCAAAAAGTCAAAAAAAAAAAAAAAAAAAAAAAGAAAAGAAAAGAAAAGAAAAAAGAAGGGATGGCGGATTCTCTGAATCTTTAACCACTGGGTGGGCCATGCCTGGATGTGGGGTAAGCTATCGGCCTGCTACACACTGAAGTTCCAGGGCAGGACATTTGGACTCAGGCAGAAGGAGAAGGAAGGAAAGCAGGGGGAAAGTTTTGAAGGAAAGCCTTAGTTTTAGTAGTGTATTAGAGTGAAAAATGAGGTTTGTCTTCAGACTAAAATCAGGTTATATAAACACAGGGTTTTGTCAGGCGAGAGAAGACTTTAACATTTACTGAGGGCTAACTTTGTTCAGAAGAGAAAGGTCAGGCAAAAGCATTCTGGATCCCAGAAACTTGCCAGAACAATTTGGTAATGTTAGATGAACAAAGACAACAAATTAGCATTCTGATACCATCTCATCATAATTAGACATGAATGAGTTAAGATTTACTGGAGATTAGGGGGAAAAGGTGAGGGGGACAAAGGATTAGTCAAAATGGTCAAATGGCTTGTTTGAAAATACACTTGAAAAATTAGGAATGTATTTATTTTTAAGAAATGTCCTACAGATTATACAAAAATAATCCTATATTTATTTCTGGTTTTTGCCTCACTGGTATCATGTGATTTTTTAATCTGTTAATTAAAGTAGCTCTATTGGCAATAGTGAGTTATCATCAAAAATATAAAAATGGTTACATAACTGTGAAAATTAAGCTTTTGAATCATATCTTTTTTGGGATATTTCACACAATTTCCTCATGGAAAATAGAAACTTTATTTGGGAGATAAAATTTGGTGTGGAATTAAAATAGTCATTTCAATAGATTTCAATGATAATAATTAATGTCCAGGAACTGAGAATGGCTGGCACCTGACAAAGTTTTTCACACCCAGGATTTAGCATTCTTCAAAGGAATAAGAAACAAAACGAATTCTCAGCAACAAAGCACAAACATTTCAGCAATTATTTGGTGTAACGCTTTTGAGTTCCAATAAGAATCGATTTGTGTTCAAATAAAGATAAGATTTTGTCTTCCTGATTTTTAGTGGTTCTTTGCCTTTTTTGAAGCAAGGTAATTGTCCTTGAGAAAAAGCAAGGATTAATGTTAGTGTTAGGATTCTTACCTAAATTCATGCATGCAGACTATAGCAAAGAAGGTTAGGAAGAAGGAAAATGTCAAAGCTTGCTTCTTTTCATTGCTTTAATATTATAAATGTCACATTTATAACACATGATTATTTTCTTAAGTT
>PVKH010006522.1:0-21004 GCA_004027955.1 Chaetophractus vellerosus | reverse complement strand
AGGCCGGGGAAAGAGTCAACCCAAAGGAGCAGAGGAAACTATCTCAGAAGCACAGGGGACCTGGAATGGCTTATGTTCCCACCACCCAGAGGGGAAAACTTTATAAATCATGGAGCATTAGAAGGGGATTGCCTCAGTAGTGGGAAAAAATCAGCCTTAAACTACAGGCTGCTCTGGTCCTGACTAACAAAGCTATAAAGCAAGTCTTGAAAGAATCAAACTGCATTTCAGAACAAAACTCAAGAATATTTATAAGAGTACTAAAATTGCCAGCACACACAACAAGGCAAAATTCGTGGTGTGTGGCATTCGACCAAAAATTACCAGGCATGAAAAGAAATAGGAAAATTCAAACCATAATGAGGAGAAAAATCGATCAATAGAAACAGATCCTAAAAGGACACAGGTGATAGAATTAGTAGATAAGAACATTAGAACATTTATTACAACTATGTTCAAAAAGCTAGTGGGAAGACTGATCATGTTATGTAGTCACTGGGGAAAAAAACACCCAGATTGAACTTTTAAAGATGAAAATTACAATGCCTGAGACAAAAATGCACTGGGTGGTATTAAGAGCAGATTTGACAACACAGAAAAAACAATTAGTAGATTTGAAGGCATAGTAACAGAAACTATCCAAAATGAAACATACAGAGAAAAAAAAGATTCGAAATAAGTGATCAGAGCACCAGTGAGCCATGGGACAACTTCAATCAGCCAAATATGCAAGTAACTGGAGTCTCCAAAGGAGAGAGAGGGGCACAGAAAAATATTTGAAGAAATAATGGCCACATTCCCCCCCACATTTGATAAAAACTAAATATAAACCACAGATGCAAAAAGCTCAATGAACACCCAGCATAAGAAACATGAATATAAATTCACCAAGATACATCAGAATAAAATTGCTTAAAACCGGTGATAAAAAGAAAATCTGAAGAGTAGCCAGAGGGAAAAAAAAGGACATTACGTACAAAGGAACAAAGATAAGAAAAATAGCAGAATTCTCTTTGGAAACAATTCAAGCCAGAAGACAGTGGAGCAACATATTTAAAATATAGAATGGATATTTCTAAAAATTAACAAAACTGTCAATCTAGAATTGTATATCCAGTGATAATAGCTTTCATAAACAAAGGTGGGTTAAAAACTTTTTCCAAAATAAAATGCTGAAAGAATTCATCACTAGCAGAAACATACTACAAGGGATGTTAAAGAAAGTCCTTGAAGCAGAAGAAAAAAGATACCAGATGAAAATCTGGATCTACACAAAGGAATGAAGACCATTGGAAAAGGTAACTAGGTGGGTAGATACCAAACAATTTCTCCACATATGTGAAAATATCTATTAAAGGTAGTTGACTCAGTAAAGCAAAAATGATAACAATATATTTTGATATTTATAATACATATGGAAGAAATATGTCTGACAATAAGGCCTGTATGATAATATGCTTTCGTTTCCCCCTCCTGGCCTTGTTCTGTTTGAAGTGGTAAATATTACTTGAAGGCAGCCTGGGGTAAATTAAAGATGTGTACTATAAAGACTAAAATTAAAGTTATAGCTAATTACCAATAGAGATAAAAAGGAAATAATAAAAATGACCCATTAAAAACAGCAGAGAAAAATGGATAGGGGAACAAAGAACAGATAAGATAAATAGAAAACAAACAGCAAGAAGGTAGATTTAAACCTAATCATATTTTAATCACACTAAATATAAGTGATCTAACCACCACAATAAAAAGGCTGAGATTTTCAGATTGTTTATCCAAAGCACAACTCAGCTATAAGTTCCCTACAAGAAATCTTAAATATAAAGACACAAATAATTTAAAAGTAAAGTGATGGATATAGATATACCATGTTAACATTAATCAAAAGAATTTTGGAATAGCTATATTAATATAACCAAAGTTGACTTCAAGCAAAGAATATTAAGAGAGATAGAGTAATTTCATAATGATAATGGGGTCAGTGCTTCAAGAAGAGATAACAATCCTAAATGTTTATAAAGCTAATAACGGAGCTTCAAAATACATTCAACAAAAACTGACAGAACTGCTATGAGAGATAACAAATGTACAAGTATAGTTGGAGATATTTCCATTTTCCTCTCTCAATAATTGATAGACCAAGTAGACAGGAAATCATCAAGGATATAGTAGATGAACAAAACTATCAACCAATTTAACCTAATTGATATTTATAAAACATTTCACCAAACAACAGTAGAATGTAAATTTTTAAAGTGCACATTAAAAATTTACCAAGAAAGACTATATTTTGAGCCATAAAACAAGTTTCAATAAATTTAAAATGAGTCTAAGAGTGTTCTCTGACCACAGTGGAATTAAATTAGAATTTGGTAACAAAAAAGATATCTAGGAAGCAGATGTGGCTCAAGTGATTGGGCTCCCGTCTACCATATAGGAGGTCCAGGGTTCGATTCCCAGAGCCTCCTGGTGAAAAGCAAGCTGGCCCATGCATAGTGCTGGCCCAAGCAGGAGTGCTGGCCCATGTGGGAGTGCTGGCTTGTGCAGAGAGCTGGCACAGCAAGATGACACAACAAAAAGAGATGCAGAAGAGAGATAATAAGAGACATGGCAGACCAGGGAGCTGAGGTGGCACAAGAGATTCAGCACCCCTCTCCACTCTGGAAGGTCCCGGGATCAGTTCCCAGTGCCACCTAAAGAGAAGACAAGCAGACACAGAGCAGACAGCAAGTGCAAAACAACAAGGGGGGAGGGGGGAAAGAACTAACTAACTAAATCTTTAAAAAAAAAAAGATATCTAGAAAATACCTCAAATATTTGGGGACTAAATAACACACTTCTAAATAACCCATGGGTCAAAGAAGAAATCAAAAGGGAAATTAGAAAATGTTTTGAACTGAATTAAAATGCAAACATAATGGGGATACCACTAAAACAGTGGGAAATTTATAGCACTAAACACCTATATTAGAAAATAAGAAAGTTCTCACATCATCGTCATCAGCTTCCACCTTAAAAACTAGAAAAAGGGAGCAGATGTGGCTCAAGCAGTTGAGCACCCGCCTTCCACATGGGAGAGCCTGGGTTTGGTTCCTAGTGCCTCCTAAAGAAAAAACAAACAGACAACAAGCATAAACACTGAGCAAAAACAACAAGCAAACAGACAAGGGAGCAATATCAGGTGGGGGAAAAGAAAAAAAAACTAGAAAAAGAGTAATTACATGCAAATTAGCAGTGGACAGGAAATCATAAAGATCAAAGCAGGAATAGAAAACAGAAAAACAACTGAGAAAATCAGTGCACCCAAAAGCTGTTTTTTATTTGTTTGCTTGCTTGAGGAGATCAAATGATTGTTGGAAAAATATCAAATGAGTAGGATGCAGCAGAGCACAAGCTTTGGAGTCCCTCAGTCCTGATTTCAGTTATAGCTTGGATATTAATAACTATGCAATCTTGGATTGTCCATGTCTCAGTTTCCTCATGAATAAAATGGAGATAAGAGCACCTGCCTTGCCCTTGATGGGAGCGAAAAATGTTTTAACCCTCATAGAGCCAAATTTGTCAATATTTATCAAAATTTAAAATATATTTACTCTGATAATTAATCCTACAGATTTTCTTTTCTAAAAAAACAACTTTTTGTAGATATAATTCAACACCACACAATTCACCCATTTAAAGCATATAATTTAATGATTTTTTGTTTTTTCACAGAGTTTTGCAACCATCACTATAATAAATTTTAGAACATTTCCATCAACCTACAAAGAAATTCCATACCCTTTAGTAGTCACTTCCCATTTTTCTTCCCCCATTCAGCCCTAGGCAACCATTAATCCACTTTCTGTCTCCACAGTTTTGCCTATTCTGGACTTTTTATATGTGTAGTCATAAAATATGTGGTATTTTGTGATTGGCTTCTTTCATTTAGCATAATATAACAAGATTTATCCATTTTGTAGCAAGTGTAAGTACTTCATTCCTTTTCCTTGCTGAAAAATATTCCATTGTATGGATTTATCCCATGTTTATCCATTCATCAGCTGGTACACAATTGGGTTGTTTCCACTTTTGAATTATTATACATAATGCTGCTATGAACATTCATGTACAAGTTTTTGTGTGGACCTATGATTTTGTTTCTCTTGGGTATATACCTAGGGGTAGAATTGCTGGGTCATATGAAACTCCATGTAACATTTTCAAGATCTTCTAAATTGTTTTCCAAAGTGGCTGCACCATTTCACATTCCCATCAGTCATGAACCAGGGTTCCAATTTCTCTCTGTCCTCACCAACACTTATTATTGTCTGTCTTTTTAATTATAGCCGTCCTAGCAGATATGAAGTGGTATCTCATTGTGCTTTTGGTCTGCATTTCCCTAATGGCTAAAATGGTGGGCATTTTTTCATGTGCTTAATGGCCATTTGTATATATTCTTTGGAGAAACGTCTGTTCAAATCCTTTGCTCATTTTTTAAAAATTGGGCCATTTGTCTTTTATTGATACCTTGATGCTCACATGAAATGATGCATACGAAGCCTTTTCATTGCAACATTGCTTATAGTAGCAAAAAAGATTGGAAATAACTCTGGTGCTCACCATTAGGAACTGTGTAGTTTATCCAGACAATGACATATCATGAAGTTATAAAAAAAGAAAGAGGAAGCTCACAGAGTACCTTTTACAAAGTACTCCAGGATTATTATTAAATGAAAAAAAGGTGGAGAGCAGAAAGAGGGAGAAATAAGAATATATATTGTTATTTTCTTGTATTTCTATAGGAAACCATTGGGGCGAGCTTCAGGAATTTTTTTTTAGTGATTACCTCTGTGGTGGGATGTGGGTACAAGGCTTGACAGGAACAGAAATAAGACTGAGCCTTCTATTGCACAGCTTTATATATTATTTTGATTTTACAGTCATGTACATGTGTTACTTATACAAAACAGAAAAGGGTAAATATTAAAATAAAAATATGACCCCAGTAGGTGCTCCCTCTGGGTATAGGTTCTGTCCCCTGCAGATGAACTTCCTTCATGGTGGTAGAAGAGTAGGACATGGCCACAGAAAGATCCAGGTTTCTGGATTCCAGAGGAAAGAGAAGCATTTTCTTGCCCAGCATCCATAGATAAAAAATCTCAAGGTGGGACGCTGGTGGGCTCTGCTTGAGTCACACGCTCATCCGTATGACAAGAAGCAGGTACTGTCATCTGATGCCACACCAGAACCATAGGGAGTAGGGGCTGGGAGTGGCACTGGGGGTAACATTCCTCCAAAGTGAGGAAAATGCTATTATCAGAAGAGGGAAGGACATCAGGGGAGACAGGCCTATTAAAAGGCAGTTCTGAGAGCATTGAATATGCCATGATGGAAATCAACACTGTGGGCCGTGGGACCCCAGAGACGGCTGAGGTCTACCCAGGAAGCCTGCCTGGAAGCGGCAATGCCATGGGTGAGTTTTAGATGAGTGGGAAGTCTTCAGGGGACAAGAGGAGAGAATGTGGACAGTGTTCCGGTGGAGAGAAAGGAAACATGAGCAAAGACCCAAAGAAGAAAGGTGCTCCACCTTCCTGGACTTCCAGGTGTGGGGCAGGGAGTGACAGGTCCTTGTGCAGGGCACAGTTAAAAGCACAGTTTTGATCTGGGGAGGCATGGAGTTTAGAGGAAATAAAAACAGCTCACATTTCCTAAGTGCCGGCTCTACCAGAGATTGTACTGAGTGCATTACATGCATTCACTTGTTGAATTCTCTCAACAATCCTATGAGTGTTGTTCATTTCCCTTCTGTACAGGACAGAAAACTGAAGCACAGAAAGGTTAAGTGACTTGCCCAAGGTCGCACAGTTGGTAAGGAATGGAGCTGTCTGATTCCAGCCCTAAGAAGGGAGGAGACTCAGGATTTGGTGCCTGCCTGGAAGCGGTGGGTGGTGGAGGGAGACGTGAAGGATGACTGAGATTTTCAGCACGAGTGCCTGCGATATGGGGCCGAAGACTTCAAGGACTCGGGAGGGGGTGAGTTTGAGGCTTGGGGGGCAATGTAACCTAAGTGGGCCAGTGCTGGAGACTTGAAGACAGAGACCTGGGTTCAAATCCCAGTGCGGCTTCTGTGTGGGCAAGTGACTCTGTCTTTTTAAGCCTTGGTTGCCTCATGTGTGATAATAATGGTATTTTTCTCAAAATGCTCAATAAGTGATAATAACAGTATTTTTCTGAAAACACCCAATAATGATAGCTACCGTTACCCTTACAATTATGGGAACGAGTGGAGCTGATGTGCTCTTTTGGACCTGCATTTGATCCCCAAACACACTTGCCACTTCGTGGAGCGCTTCCTCCCACCCCCTCACTCTGGCAGTCCTTCCTGCTTCAGGGCCCCAGCCCGCTTTCTCCTGGAAGCCCTCCCCACCGTTCTGCTGAGGGTGCTCTGAGATTCCTAGAATGTGTCTCTGAGGAACTGTTCTGCCCCCGGGGGGCGGTGGGTGCCTAGGAGGGATTCTATTCAAGTCCACGGTCTCCCTCCCTCCGCCCCTCCCTTCCCTCTTCCCTTCCTTCCTCCACACTCTTCCTCTGGCAATCCAGAGCATCCTTGCCGTCCGGCCCTGCGTCATTACAGCTGAGAGACCCCAGGCCTCACGTCTAAGCACCCACCCTCAGTCAGACATTCACTCCCCTACAACTCAGTGGCAAATTTGAGTGAGGTAAGTCAATGGGCTGCAGAGCCCAGAGGTGGGCGTCTGGGACCTGGGGTGAGGCACAGCAGCCCTCAGCCCCACTCCTCACCTCCAGGAACCCGGGTGGCAGCCTCAGGCTTGGCGCTGAGCGCTCCGGCCGTTGCTTCCTCAGTTTCCCGGAGCTGAGCCTTGGCGTCTGAAATTGAGCGTGGGGGTTCCCATTTCATCCCTGGGGGATTTGCAGAGTGAGGACCAGGCCGATCCAATGTACAGAATCACCCAAGGCCTGCCTCGCCTCTGCCAAGGAAGAGAGACAGCCCATCCCTGGGGCCTGGGGCAGGGCAGGGAGGTGGGCTGGGGGCCTGGGGAATGGCCTGCTCCTGCCTGCAGCCAGTCTCCGCCTCGTGAGGGGCTAAGAGGTTGCTCTCCGACTGGGGTCCTGGGATGGCAGCTGTTAGGATGGGGACGAGGGTGCAGTCTTCCAGGACCTTCCAGGCAGCAGCCTCTTGCCCACCACCCCATCTCTGCCACCCTCTCACACATTGCCACACTTACTAAATGAGATCATCTGCCTAAAGTCCTTAGCATCCTGGAGGACGGCGTGCGCTCGGTAACTGTGAGCTGGTAGCCGTGCACCCTCACCCACACGCTTTCCCAGAGTCTGTCCTGCTCCCGCCTCATGCCTGGGCCCTTCCCCCAGCTCTCTGGCACTGCACACCCATTTGATCACACACTCAGAGGAACGCCGCCATTCACACCCATACTCACCCTCCCACCCATACCCCATTTTTTTTTCTCTCTGCTGAGCTCCCCCAGGCAGGCTCCGGGGCCTGGGGCAAGAAGCCAAGTGGCAAGGGCAGGGCGGTGGCTCCCCAGGGTCCCAGCCCCCTCCGGAAGCCTGAGTTCTGAGAAGGCCTGGCGAGGGAACTGGGGCTGCCAGGAAGGACGGGAGAGGGGGCCGGAGATGACGAGGGTGGCCCTGCTCACCGGAAGGCTGAGCCTGCAACCAGCCTCTGAGAGGCAGAGACAGGAGGGGAGCAGAGAGGCAGACCTGAGCCTCCACAAGAACAAACCAAGTTGGGAGCAGGGGTGTGGGAGGGTGTGAGGGCCGTGCCCAGCCCACAAGGCCACTGCACCGCTGTGGGATTGACAGAGTAAGTCTTAGGTCACACAGGACCCTGAGCTTGAGGGGCCTTAAGACTCACAAGACTCACAGCAATGCAAGCTGCTAATGATAGGGCGGTATATGGGCATCCTGTGTTTTATGCGTGATTGTTTCTGGAAACACGCACCTCTAATAAACAAAAAAATATATAAAATTTTTTAAATGCAAAGACAAAAAAAAGAAAAGGCTCGCAACGGGTAGGTGATAGGGGAGGGGCTTGAGGACTTTTTCCCCACCTCCACCCCCCTCTCCATACCCAAGTGTCATGTACAAAAGCCCCAATCCTTGGTCAGAGTCAGAGACAGACAGGCCTGGGACAGACAGACAGTGTAGGAAAATAAAGGAGAACTGTGGCCTGGATGATTGGATCAGGGGAGGTGAGGGGCTGAGCTCTGAGCCCTGACACACACTCAGCCACCAATGCACACACAAGGTGGGCTCCCCGCGTGGGGATGTAGACACACACGGCGCAGACCTAAGCAGGCTCAGCAGACACAGGCCAAGGACACGCAGACATGCAGGACTGCACGGTGTAGGCACCTCCCACCCGCTCACCTACCCGCCCACAGCGCACAAAGCACCAAGGTCCACTGGTCATGCAACCCAAGCCGAAGCCCAACTCCAGCGGTGGAGACATAGCCCCCAACACTGATAACCTAGAAACAGGGGCACACTATACAGGATGCAGATGTGCACGCTCACAGGACCGCAAGGACACACACACACCCATAGGCATGTGCCAGACATGCAGGCACTGCGCCCCCCACACAGACAGTCCTGGGGTCTTCTTTCCTTTTGCCCCACGGTCTTTCCTGGTCTCTATTTCCAGCCTGTGTGTCTCCCTCCACCTTTGAGACTTCTTGGGTGAGAACCTTTCAGTCCTCAATGCTTTCCCACCCCTGGCCTCCAAGGATGCACATCACACCACACACACACACACACACACATGCACACACACAGAGTCAGGGGATGCCCTGGGGAGCAGCAGGAGCTGGGAGGGAGTTCCCCTGCCAGGCTGGGCTCCTGGAAGGCGGCGGGGAGGGCTTAGGCAGGGCGACCCACCAGCACCCCAATACCTCATCCCTGGTTCCTTGTCCAGACCCACTAGAAACCTCACCCTGCATCTGTTCTTGCTACTCTTACTACGTGCAGTTCCAGAACACACAGTGCTTTTCCCTGCCTCTTTGTCTTTGCCCATGTACTGCTCTCTGCCACGAGCGCCCTCTGTTTCAGCTGTCAGTGGTTCTCATATTTTTGAGTTTTGAACCTGTTGAAAACTTCATAAGAAAGGTCTGGGGATGACAGAAGTTTGTCAAGTTTTCATTTCATTATTAAGGATATTTGAAATATAACTACCATCCTCTCTCCACCATCGTTTCATAAAAGGACGCTTTCATAGCAATAAAGTAGACAGGCATAATCTCAGGATAAAAGATAATCCTTTACATTGAACACATTTAGCTTTACATAAAACCCATCGCTTTGTCCTTGGTTTTCTCGTTTTGCCTCGTGAGCCAATGGAAACGTCATCACGGATCAGCGCTTGGAACTGCTGAAGCCCCAGCTCCCGTGTGCCTCCTCCTGGAAGCCTACCCCACACCCCCACATGTTCCCCAACACTGGTCTCGCTGTCCCCTGGACTCCACTGTACTCCTCACACACAGCAGCAATCGTCATTGTTTATCGAGGTCCTACCTGGTTAAGCACCGGATTACACAGATTATCTTGTTTTATCCTCATGATCCTGAAAGGAGAATATTTTACAGATGAGAAAACCATTAAGTGGCTTCCCCCAATCCTGCACCCCCTGCTGGAGGCACTGGCAGAAGGTAACAGCATGGGAGTAGGGGTGGAAAGAATTACAAAGACAGGCTGTCTGCTTTAGTCATATGGCTGTGTCTCTCCACCAGTATGAGCCTCAGTATTACCATCCGTGCAATGGGAACAGCAATGCCTGCTTCACAGTATTGTTCAGAGGTAGTGCCTGTGGTGCCCCTAAAACTGCCTGGCAGAGAAGACACTGGTTAGTCCCTGCCGCCATGTCCCCCAGTCTCCCCTGCCCCACGCCCCATGACTTCTGGGGTACCTCACTCTCTTGGTTGCCTTCCTGCTTCTCCTTCTCAGGCTTCTATGCTGATCCAACTGCTTTTCTCCCCTCTAAAAGCGAGAGTTCCCCAGGAAACAATTCTTGGCTCTTGCCTTTTCCCTCTCTTCTCCCTCGTTAGGGGAACTCATGCATTCCCGTGGCTTTAAACATCTATTTGCTGACTCCAAAATTTCTATCTCCTGTCTTGATGTCTCCCCAGAACTCCAAACCCTTATATTCAACAGCTTCCCTGACACCTCCCCAGCTTTGGCCTCATGGGTCTCTTAAACTTAATAGACATAAAACAGAGACCTGACTCCCCTCGTCTCAAGCCATTCCTTCACCAATTTTCTTATTTCAGTGGCACCATCGTTACCCAGCTGCTCAAGCCAAAATCACATTTGCCTTTTCTCTTTCCCTCACCCCTCATTTACAAGCATCAGCAAGTCTCATTGCCTCTATCTCCAAAATATCTCCCAAACCCTTCATTTCTCACCATCGTAAATTCACTCAGCCTGGCCTAAGCACCTATCAGCCCTCAGCTGGATTGTACCAATAACATATCAACGGTCTCCCTGCTTCCACTTTTACTCCCCTCTCCATCCATCCTCACACAGCAGTTAGAAATGTATTTTCTAATTGATGTAAAATTATACTAAAAGTGAGATGTACACATCTTAAGGGTGTAGGTGTATATACCCCTGTTAGCGGTACCTGATCAAGGCGCTGATGACATGGTCCAACCACCAGGTGTTTGTCAGATATCTGCACTACAAATGATATTGTTAGTGCTTCTTGTGTCCCGTCCAAGAAACCTTTGCCTCCCCCTAAAGGTCATGAAGGTTTTATCCTATGCTACTTTTCTAGAAACTTCGTAGTCTTGGTTTGTATGATTAGGTCCCTCTTGAATTAATTTCTGTGTATGGTGTGAGGTAGGGGTTGAGGTTCATTTTTTTCCATATATATTTTTTTTCAGTCACTTTTATTAACAAGACTTCCTCTCCCTCCATTGAATTGCCTTAGCACATTTGTCAAAGATCCATGAACCTACGTGCCTACCCCTGAACTGCTCATCTTTTCGTCTATCCTTCTGCCAATACTACACAATTTTGATTATGATTACCATAGTTTTATATAAGTCTTGAAATCAGGAAGTGTGTGTCTTCCAAATTCGTTCCTTGTCAAGACTATTCAAATTCCTTTACATTTTCATATAAATTTTAGACTTAGTTTGTCAATTTAAACAAAAAAGATTGTTGCTGGGATTTTTTTTAAATGACTCTCTCTATACCCTTTATTTTATTTTTTTTGTTGCATATCCCCCCCCTTTCTGCTTGTTCCTGCTGTGTGTTCATTTCTGTGCTCTTTGATATCTGCTTTTTTGTCTCCCCCTATTGCTGCGACGCACCGAGCCAGCCTACTGCACAGGCGACCCGCCCTGCCCGGGGCGGCGGCTCTACCCTGCTCGTAGCGGCCCTTCTGCCCTGCCCACGGTGGCCTTGCCCCACCCACGGCAGCCTGCCCCCTCAAGGTGGCCTGCCCGCCCAGAGAGGTCCCCAGGAACTGTACCCAGGGCCTCCCATGTGGTGCACCGGCACCCCATCCACTGGGCTACAGCCAGCCCCTGTTGCTGGGTTTTTGATTGAAATTGTTTTGAATCTATAGTTCAATTTAGGCATAAGGGACACCTTAACAATATTGAGTCTCCCAACGCATGAACGTGAACTATCTGTCCATTTATTTAGGTCTTATTTAATTTATCTCAAGAATGTTTTGTACTTTCTAGTGTAGAGGTCTTGCATGTCTTTTGCTAATTTTGTTTATAAGTATTTTGTGTTTTTTCATGCCATAATAGATGAGTTTTTAAATTTTCATTTTCAATTGTGTACCACTAATATGCGGAAATAGTCCTGATTTTTGTATATTGACCTTGCATCCTGGAAGTTTGTTAAATTGCCTTTTAGTTCTGGTAGCTGTTTTGAGGACCTCAGGATTTTCTACATAAACAATTATATTGTTCACAAATAAAGGCAGTTTTATTATTTTTCCTTTCCAGTCTTTACACTTTTTACTTCCTCGCCTTGCCTTATTGGACTGGCAGGGCCCTCCGGAACAGTGGTGGGTAGAAGTGCTGAAAGTAAGCATCCTTCCCTTATTACTGAACTTAGGAGGTAAGCATTCATTCTTTCTCCACTAAGCATGGTATTAGCTATAGGCGTTTCAGTAAACGCCCCTTTATCAGGCCGAGGAAATTCACTTCTATTCCTCCCGGGCTGAGGGTTGGGGGGGGATGGGCGGGCGTGGTCAGTGTTTGTTTATTGTGAAGGACTGCTGAATTTTGTCAAATATTTTTCTGCATCAATTAAGATGATCAAATGGCTTCTCTTTTATTCCGTTAATATAATGAATTAAATGGGCTAATTTTTTTTAATGTTAAACTTTGCATCCCTAGAATAATCCCCACTTAGTAATAATGTATTGTCCTTTTTATTTATTGCTGGACTGGCTTTGAAAATGTTTTGTGAAGGGTTTTTCATCTTTGCTCATGAGAGATGTAGAGCTATAATTTTCTTCTCTTTGTAATGTCTCTGTCAGGTTTTGGTGTCAGAGGTGTGTTAGATTAGAGATGACTACAAATTCCTTGTCACACTCCCATTGAGAGGTGGAGTCTAATTCCCTTGTCTTTGAATCTGGGCTGATCTTAATGACTTGCCTGACCGGTGGAAGCTTTGCAGCTTCTTCCCAGGCTTCTTGAAACACATACACTTCTAGCCCTGAGCTGCCACGTGGGGAATCCAAGTACCCGGCAGCCACCGAGCTCCGAGGACTCCTAGGCTAGCTCCTCAGGGCCAGAGAGGGAGACAGTGATGCCCAGCCAGCCTCTAACAGTGCCCCAGACATTTGAGTCACTGCTGAGGCCCCAGACATTGTGGAGCAGAGATGAGCCATCTTCACTGTGACCTACTCAAATTCCTGAGCCACAGAATCATGAGCTTTAATAATAAAATTGTTGTTTTAAGCCAAGTTTAGGGCCAGTTAGTTGTGCAGAAATAAAAAAAATCAGCAAAAGGGTTATGCTGGGGTCATGAAATGAATTGGGGTGTGTGTCTTTCTCTTCTATTTTCTGAAAGAGTAAGATTGATATTATTTATTCCTTAAATGTTTGGTAGAATTCACCAGTGAAATCATCTGGGTAGGAAAATTCTTTATGATAAAATCAATTCCTTTAAAATATATAAAGCTATTCAGATTTTCTACTTCTTCTTATAGAATGATCTTTTAAAATACCAATAAATCATATTATGCCTCTTATTAAAATCCCCAATGGCATCTCCTTGCACTTGGAATAAAAGTCCCTTTCACAGCCTAGAAGGCCATTGATGACCAGGCTCCTGCCTGCCTCTCTGCTCTCGATTGGGCTGACTCCTTAGTGTCATTTAGATTTCAGCCCAGGTGTTACCACCTTAGGGAGGTTTTCTTGACCAGCCAGTCAAGATAGCCCTCTCAATCACTCGATAACATACTACCATTAGAAAATGTTTATAGCATTTCTGACTCTTGGACATTATCTTTATTATTGGTTAGCTCATTCATGAGCTCCATGTTGTCACCATACTTTTCTAGGACTTCATGTCCACATTGCCAGGGACCTTGCTGGTCTCGCTCACGGCTGTGTCCCTACTCCTAGAACTGTCCTTGGTCCCAGACAGTGGTCAGTCCGTAGTTATTAAGTTGTGAAGCTTGTTGCCCTGGATGCCCCAGTCCTTACCTGGGTTTAGCGTTGAGTCTGCTCTGATTGGTCCCCAGAAAGGGCCAGCATCCGGAAAAGAAGGGGCCGTTTCCAGGGGCCACGCTACCCTCACCTTAGAGACTTTTTCCTCCTATTGGAGTGTGACTCCAGCCTGGTTCCCCCGACCATCACCAGAAGCCGGAAGGTAACTAAGAGGCCATGTAGGAGAAGGGATCCAGGGGCAGCCCCTGGGAGCAGGGATGTGCTACTAGTTCCCATTCGTCAGCTCCCCATTCCCTGCGTGTCTGTGAACAACTTACTTCTCCTCCCTGGACTCACCTGACACAATGTAGACAATCATCCCTGCATACAGATCCAGTCCATCCCTACATGTCTGTCCTGCCCCAATTCCCGGGTTATAGATGAGGAAACTGGGACACAGAGAGTCCTAGTGACTCCACCAGAGCCCAGAATGAATAACCGAAGCTCACAGATTTTCCCCTCGATTTACGATCCCACCAGCAAGGCATCAATTTCCGAGATTAACAGCTGCAAATGATGGCATCAAGTTGGCTGCTCCAGCAGCCCTCCAAAATGCATCTCCAATTCAGGTTTATCTTCATTAAGCAAGTAATTCATTACCGGGCGGTACGCATCACATCAGAGCAAGAATATTAAAAAAGTAATTATATTTTTCACAGTGCAGCTTTCTGGGCAAATTGTATGCAAATTGCTGTCTAAATCAGGCTGGCAGAGCCTGCACAGGTCTCGGCACTATTTGGGGGGACATTTTGGAGGCTGGACTGGTCACCTCTGGTCACCTCAGCGAGCATCCAGCTCAGGGTCTTGTATTCAGTCAGGGAAGACTAAAAAAATAGTTGCCATTATTATTTCTTAATGACATCATCGAGCCTCAGTTTCCTCACCTGTAAAATGGGGCCCCTGGTAGGCCCAAATAAGGGAATGGGGAGGCCAGTGCCCAGCACAGCTCCTGGCTGGCATGGTCATGAGGGGCAAGTGATTTTGGGATATGGCAGGACAGCTTGGGAAAGAACAAGGGTTTGTTGACACTTATGGACCCAGAGACAGGATGGTAGCTGCTGCCGGGGTGAAACGAAGGGACACAGGTGAGAGGTCAGAAGGCCTGGCTTCCACCAATTCACTGTGTGAGCCCAAGTTCACTGCCTCTCCCCTCCGTGCCACAGTTACCCCACATTACACTGGCCTCCATCCTCTGGGAGTTAGGAAGTCCATGCTGGAAAAAGCATGTCGATTCTCTCAGTTTATAGATGGGAAAATGAGGTCGAGGGGAGAGCAATGTGTGACTCAGGATCACGCATCAGGTAAGGGATGGAGTCAGGACCAGGACCTGGTAGTCAATTCCCAGGCCAGGGCAGTTCCAATGTGCAATGCCCGCTGTCAAATAGGTCTCTTTGAGGCCTGCGTTGCAAACTGTAAAGTGAGGTTGGCACTTTGGTATTGTTAGCTCTGTCTCAGCACATTTGGTATCTTTAGCTTTATTTCAGGGGTGGGATACACTCTTGGGCTTGTATCTGAACCAAGTTACTTCCCAGCAGGACCTCAGTTTCCCCATTTGTTAAATGAGGAGTAGGAAGAGCTATCTCTGGACTCCTCCCATGAGACTTACTAGGGAGGATTTTGATGACATCTTTTCCCCTCCCCTGGGGCCACAAATGGAGAAGAGCTCTGGGCCTGCGCAGGGACGCAGAGGCAGAAGGACGCAGAGGCAGAGGAGGCTGGGCCTGCGCAGGGACGCAGAGGCAGAGGGACGCAGAGGCAGAGGTGGCTGGGCCTGCGCAGGGACGCAGAGGCAGAAGTGGCTGGGCTTGCGCAGGGATGGGGAGGCAGAGGTGGCTGGGCCTGCCCAAGGTGATCTTGGTCCTGGTTTCTAGCCAGCAGGTCCCTACCCTGCCTAGACATTGGAAACCAACTGGTGATGATGGATTAGGAAGTTGCACAGTGCCCCCTTGTGATGCGGGGCCACCTGCTACAGAACCCAGAGCTCAGGCCACAGAGCCACAGAGCCACAGGGACACAGCTACCCAGAGGCAGTCTCAGGCCGGGCTACCCAATTCCACACAAATGTGGCTACACTGGAGCACCACTGCTGTGCCTGGAGCTACCGTCACTGGAAAACAGCAGAGTCCAGACACAAACTCAGGCTGGCCCACCTGCTACGCCCAGGGGCACTCAGACACCAGCTACCCTCGGTGACACCTTCACACACAGACACCCGACAGTACCCAGCCAATATTGAGCCCTGGGTAATTACGCCCAGGAATATCATGGCCCCCCGGTCACCCTGGAATACGCAGTTGCACCCAGACGCGGACTCCAATGGGAGCACACGCGCTTCTGAGCAGGTTCGGGTGTAACCCACATTGCTGCCGTGCCCTATCCTGTCTCGTCCTTCTTGCTCTCCAGTCTTGCACCAGCATCATTTTTGAGCATCCAGACACGTGAGGTATTTCAGAGAAGAGCCAAGGCACAGCCCCTGCCTTCTCCCCACCTGGACGTCTCCAGGTCACAGCCGAGCAGCCACCACCCTCAGACCTCCATAAAGGAGGCTCGGATTGGGTGGCTTTAGGGCTGGGTGTGCACTTGCGAGCTTTTTTCCAGGCTGTGAGACACCCCCGGGCTTTGGGAGTTTCCTCGCTGGCAGGCCTTTCCTGAACTCATCTTTCCAGCAGAAGCTCCAGGCTCCCCTGGAAGCCATTCATAGCCATGCCTGGCAGCACTGACCCCTGGGGACAGATGTGGTCAAGACCTGACCCAGGAGGCAGGAGTCTGGCCAGAATTCTGGCAGCTGTGCTGATTTGCTGGGTGATCCTGGGCCCATCCCTCCTCTTCTCTGGGCCTCGGTTTCTCCTCCTGCACCATGGGGGTGGGGTAGAGTGGAATAAGGAGGAAGATGGTATTGAACACAGGTTGAAAGACTCCTCCAGTACCATTCTTCCCTGGCTCTGCTTTTCCCCAGAACCCAGGACTGGCAGCAAAGACAGCCAGAACCAGACCCCACCCCCAGACTCCTGCTATAGCACTTTTCCCTCCCTCAGGGCTGCTGACCTTGACACTGCTCGCAGAGGTGGAGCGAAGCAGGAAAAAGAGCGGGATGTTAGAGTCAGAGACACTGCATGAGAAGGAAGCAGCAGCACGCCTGGCCCCAGCAGCTCTCAAGCCAACAGCCTTCAAGCTCTTCTCTCACTTTGGCTGCACCATGAGTAGGACTCCCTGGACACTGATGGACTTGGGGAGAGCGGACAAAGGAGGGGCTGCTGACGCCAGCCTCCTGGCAAAGAGCTTGGGCTGGTGGGAAGCAGCTCCGTTTTCACTCTTTCCACAGAGCTCTGAGCACTGCAAAGCTGCTTCTTAGGCTGTGATAAACACACTCACATGCTCACTCACAGACATGGAATTGCAGCTCTGGAGGTCATTAGTCATAAAGTCCCAGGATCCACTGAGGGAAGGAATCCCTCTATATCAGCCCCGGCAGCCCTTGCCAGTGGCAGGTGGCTCGTTGCCTGCCAGGACTGCCCGGTCAGCCCTCACTGTGCAGAGCTAAGCCTGCCTCCCTGGAAGCTACCTCTGTTGGTCCCAGCTCTAACCTCCCAGGCTGCCTGAATACATCTGCTTCTGCTGTCTCATGACAGCCTCATGATATGATGACCAACTGGGTGCCCTGTCCTGCCCCCAGACCTCCTCTGCAGGCCAGAGAGCAATCCAGCTGTGGCTTTTATAGCATGGATCTGAGTCCGTTCACCTGCTTGGCATGTCCGTCTCTGGGCACATGCACATTTATACTTGCACATGCGTGTACATACACTTATCCTGGACCCCTCCCGGGAGCTGGTCCATTCCAGAAGGGCCCATCAACCCTCTCCTGCACAGAAGCTGGTCCCCTTCTCTCTTGAGTCCTCATCTTCTCTAGAACTGCCCTGGAGGAGGGGGAGCAGGGGAAAGTGGAGGGGGGCCTGGGAGGACACATCTCCCACTGGGAGCCCTTTCTCTTTTCCCACCCCCTGCCTTCTGCCACTTTCCTATGTCAGGGCCATGCTGATGACACCAGAGAATCCATCAAATGCCACCCCCGTGTCAGGTCATGTCACAACATAATTAAAGCATTAGATCTTCGTGATGAAGCCGTTGCCATCAATTCTGAGAGTGACTGATCCAATCTCCAGAAAGGGGAAATTTCTCTCCGCCCGCCACAACTGCCACAGCTGCCTTCCCCTCCCCAAGAAGAGAGAGACGACATTTCTCATTCTATTTAGGGCTCCGGACCTCAGTTTGGGAGTCAGGAGCTGAGCCATGTTGGGAGAGAGTCTGGTCTCGGGGTGTGAGCCCCTCCTGACTCTGGGTCCACAGGGGGACAGCGGAGCCTGAGAGACCTGGGCTAGCCTCTGCTCAGGCACTGAGTCAATCTGTGACCTTGGGAAAGTGACTCCCCATCTTTAGGTTTCAGTTCCTCCTTCTGTAAATGGGAAATGGAGGCGGGGGGAGGTGGCTTGATCTCTGAGGATCCTTCCAGCTCTAAAAATGCCCCCACGGGATCATGGGGGGTGAAAGGAGCAAAAGCGTCGGGGCCAGAGGACCTGCCTTGTAGCTGTGGGCATGTGGGGTCTCTTTTCTCCTTCCCTTCACCTACAGAAGGGGGAAATTATGCATGCGGAGCCTAGCACAAGGTAAGTGTTCTAACCTCTTGGGACCCCTATTCCTATGCCCTTGGGTCCTGGCCTTGGTCCCAAGGCACTGGTCAAGGAGACTGGACTGTCAAGTGTGGGCACAAAAATTCTGGTGGGACTGCAGTGACAGAGGGCAGGCAGGAGACGCAGAGTAGCCTGGGATAGAAAAGTTGTCTGTGCAACTTCTCAGCTGACATCACCATCAGGAGGTCCAATAGAGCAGGTACAGGAGTCAGGCTCATGGGGACAAGGGTTAGGGGTGGCACAGGGGAAAGGGGGAGGCACTGATGTGTCAAGGCCACCAGTCTATGGCTGGCATGACAGAAGAACTGGGCAAGTGACCAGAGCCTCAAACCTGAAGCTGGTAGGAGGTAGGAACAAAGACAAAAGCAGGAAGCCCAGTTAGGAGGTCTTTTCAGTGATCCAGGCAGAAGGTGATGGAGGCTTGGACTGAGTCTGAAGAGGAATTGAGTGACGACTCCATGGTTCTTGGTCTGAGCAGTGGAAGAGCTACCAGCTGTGGAGTTACCGTTTCTCTAGATGGCATTGACTGTGGAGGGAGAAGACCGAGTGGTGGTAAAATCAGGAGTTTTGCCTAATAGACATCCAGGTAGGAATATGCCTAACAGACATCCAGCGTCTAGGCAGAAACATTGAGCAAGCAGGTGCATATGCAAGTCTGGAGGTCAGCAGAAGAGGTACAGGGCTGAACCCTGGAGTACTATGACATTAAGAAGTTGGGAAGATGAAAAGGAACCAACAATGGAGAAAGAGAAGGTATCAGGAAGGGAAGAAAAAAACCAAGTCAGTGGAGTGCCCCAGAAGCTGAACAAAGAAATTGTTTCAAGGAGGAGGAAGTGATCAATTGTGTTAAGGGTAATGACAGCTCAAGTAAGAGAAAGATGGAAGACTGGCCAATGACAATGTGGAGTAAATATTTGTTAAATGAATAAACAGAGAATAAAGCTTAAATTCCATCAATAGAACCAGGTGAGGATGGGATCTGGCCTCCTGGATAGAGAACAAGGCAGTGCCAGTTCAGCAGCAGCCAAGGAGACTTGTGGTCAAGCATCCAGAGGCCAGATTGGAACCTCTAAACCCCTCCAGACTCAGATCAGGCAAGATTGGTCCTGGGAACTGGGGAGGAAACTTTCTGCAGTTGAATCAGGTGATTGAAGCTGTGGCAGGACCTGAAGGTTGAGTTCAGACCATAGATTCAGAAGCAGAGGCAGAATTCAAATGACACAAAAGCCTACTGAGAATGCATTGTATGCCAGGTGCTGTGCAAAGCACAAAGGGAAGAACCCCAAGGTCTTTCCTAGAGAAACTCCCTGTCAATAGGGAGAGGAACAAGTGGATGGAAAATCCCAAGATAGAGAGTGGTCAGTGCCCACTCCTTAAAGTGCCCAGACAAGCCCCTGGAATCCAGATCCTACAAGACCCCATGAAAAGAATACTTTACTTCTGAAGGGCTCTTCTGGACCATTTTGGTTTTCGGTTTCTGGCTTCTGATCTCATTTCTGAATTCTCCTGTTTTGGGCCTCATTCCCTGATAGGATGCTTGGAGTCACTTAAGCACTAACCCTTCAAGGCAACCTGCAAGCTCCTAAAGGTGGGCTGCAGACCCCAACAGAGCTCCTGGCCAGCATCCAAACACCTTTGGTTTGTTCTGACCCTGCCCCCATGCCAGTTCTGTCTCATTCCTGCTTCCTTTGTATGGAGTGTCTTAGGATCCTGACTTTCGAGGCCACATAAGTTCTTCTGCTCCAACAAACTCAGGCAATGGACCCAACTCTTTGGACTCAATACCCAGTCCCTAAATGTGCACCACTGTTGAATCTGAGGCTCATTTTCCCAGCTATGCCCTGGCTTGCTGTATAAGGAGCCAGTTCTCCTTCCTAGCTGCTTGGTCTCTCCACTCGGCTCTGGACCCTCCGGCCCCCATCTCCTCTAGCAACATACCCACTCTGCTTGACTCAGCCCCTCAGGTGGAAGGCAGATGCCCACGTTCTAGAGGGAAAAACAACGGGCTGTTGGAGCACAGAAGGGGGAAAGACTGAGTCTAGCGCAGGGCCTCTGAGACTGCTTCCTGAATATGATGTGCTCAGGCTGGGTTTGGGACAAGTGGGCTTGGGGGCTAGGGGAAGGCATGGAGAAGTGAGCATGAGTGAAGGCTTGCAATACAAGGGAATGGGCTGCTTGGCGGAAAAGAAGTAGTGAGATGACCCTCAGGGTAGAGGTGGGTGCCCTGGGAGAGGAGGCTGGGGGGAAGGTTACAGCCACCACTTAGCCTGGAGGCTGCCAGTGCAGCTTTGGAGCTGGAAGTCCCCGGTTTCCTCCCACCCCCACAGCCTGCCCTGGGATTGACCAGCTGCCTAGAGAGACCTTCTAGCTGCCCAGGGTTGGTGCTCCTGGCTCAGTGTCCCAGGCTCCTTCCACCCTGGAGACCCGAAAGTCAGTCTCTTAAGGCCCTGTGAGGTCCCATGGTTTAAGGTGGATGCTTTATTCTCTGAACAATTCCCTGGGTTACTCAGGCCTGCATCTCCCTCTGAGGCTGGAGTCAGGGTCTCAGAGGTTTAGGGAAAAGAGATTGATTTAAGATCAGCTTAAAAATGCTCTTGGAAAAGACATCATGTAAAAGGAGAG
>PVKH010006521.1:8051-21079 GCA_004027955.1 Chaetophractus vellerosus | reverse complement strand
AAGTGAGAGAACATAGTTGAGAGTTCTAGCCAATGTTATAGGGAATGTAAGTAGAGAAAGGGTCAGGAATGTGGGTAGGTGATTATGAGTCTGAGCTTGATGAGTTGTGGGTTAATTAACCATCAAAGTAGAGAAGTTGTACAGGTCAAGGCAGAAGATGTTTGAAGTGAAAGTCCAGTGGTATTAAATCCTGCAGGTGGTTAGCCTGAAGATTCTAGGAGAATATCAAAGAAGGAGCTTGCTTGTCTTCTTGTTTCACATTTGGCATAATGAGAAATGATACCCACCTCCCTCGTACTGATTCTGCTGTATGTTTGTATACAGAATTGAGCTGAATTGATGGAATTCAGTTGAATTGATCTTGGAATTGAATTGAATCGATCCAGTTTGGCAAGAAACCAAAACTAAGATTGCTATAAGGATTTTGAAAATTTAGTTCAAAAATCACAAATTTCCCAAACTTTGATTTTAAAAGACCTTAGCAAAAGTGAATGAATACCATATGGAATTTTAAAAGGTGCCAGAACAAAACTAATTTCATGGCTAAAAACTAATATACTTTTGAAAACATCTTTAGAATGTTTCCACAGTAAGTGCAAAATGGACCAGTCCACACTGAAGCATTTTTTAAATGATGAATAAGCCCAACAATATAAAAGAGCCTGACTAATATAAAAACTTACTATTATAAACTTTCAAGTTTGCTCTATTAAACTGTTAATGGTACTTTAAAAATATTATGATATAATTTAATGTCTGAAAATCGAGGCCTTCAGGTAAAATATTTTCTTTTCTCATTAAATGTTAATGTCCATGTTGTCAGTGAAGTGCAGCTTTAGGGTAGCAGCCTTGGAATCTGAGGCTGTGGGTTCAAGTCTCCCCTGGGCCTCCTGGTGGCTGTGCAACATTAAGCAGATAGCTTGCTGTCTCTGAACCTTCATTGTGCATACTGTCACAATGAAGTCACAATGCTAAATACACCTTCCATCTTCATCTATAAAGACAGATAATAGTGCACACCTCCATTGCTCACTGTAGGCATTAAATGTGGTTAAATGAGATAATATTGTGAAAGCACTTTATAAAGAGTGTAAATAGAATTGTTATTCTGGGTAAGAACTTAAATGGAAGAAAGGAAAGGAAATGTTATATACCAGTTTTTGTTTGTTTGTTTTAAGGTTTATTTATTTTTATTTATTTCTTCCTCTCCCCCCTCATGGTTTTGCACTTGCTGTCTGGTCTTTGTGTGTTCTTCTGTGTCTGCTTGTCTTCTCTTTTGGCAGCACTGGGAACCGATCCTGGGCCCTTCTGGACTAGAGAGAGGCGCTGAATCTCTTGTGCCACCTCAGCTCCCTGGCGTGCCTGTTTCCCATTGTCTCTTTTCTGTGTCTCTTTTTGTTGCGTCATCTTGCTGCACCAGCTCTCTGCACGGGCCAGCACTCCTGCGTGGGCCGGCACTCTGTGTGGGCCAGCTCTCTGCTAGGGCCAGCTCGCTGGGCGGGCCAGCATGCTTTTCACCAAGAGGCCCTGGGAATCGAACCCTGGACCTCCCATATGGAAGATGGGAGCTCAGTCACTTGAGCCACATCCATTTCCCATAAACCAGTTTTTCACACTAGTAATGTAATGAGTAATTTCCTTAGGCATGACAGTGTAGTGGCTCCGGTCTCCGCCCCTTCAGAGTTGAGTGGCTTTGGGTGAGTTGCCTAATATTTCTGTGTCTCAATATCTTCATCTTTATTTCAGCTCGCTTGCCAGAATTGTGAGCTAAAACTTGCAAAATTCTTAAGACAGGCTCTGACACATGGTAAATGCTGCAGAAATGATAGTTACTGCCACTGTCTAAATGCTATGCAGTTACTGCCTATGTGGTACTTCCAAGAAGTGATTAAAAAGTCTGCTTTCATTACAATTTATTATCAACTGCTATGCAATGTGTTTCCTCTGCATTTCTCAGGCTAGACAATGGAACTTTATTAGAGGTGACTGTTGCTCTTTGTGTTAAAAGATGGAAAACCCTGGTAGCCTTTGGGGCTTGGCAAATGGTTTACTCCTCTATTTTTCATCTTCAACAGTTCATCTGCTTGGTCTACATCCATCTATGGACAAACAAATCACAGTGTTGCTTTCACGGTGAGACCCAGTTGTCCTTCTGTGGCACCTGCCACTGAATCTGGAAGATGGGAGGCAGAAATGTAAAGTGGATTTCTGTGTCAGGGCACAGAGTCCTGCTTTGTGACCGGCCGTGGACACCTGTACACATACCTGGTGTAGGGCCTTGTCCTGTAAATTGTCGGCCCATTCTAACTGGTGTGACCAGATGTAGACTCATGTGTGCCTCTACCCAGCTTTGGCTGTTTGTGACCAGCCGTCCTGTCAACTCTTCTGAGTCTGCATCTTTCTCTCTTGGATAGTGTGTTCTGCCTTGCCGTATAGTCACGTGAGTGAAACCATGTCGTGAGAGATGAAGTCCTAAAAGCGTAAGAACCTTGTCATGGCCATCTCTGTAAGCTCCATGGCTTCAGGGAAAGGTCCACAACCTTGGGACTTGAGTGGGAGTTAGGCTGGAGTTTCCTGTTTATAGTTTGGGTTGTGAACACTTGGGATAGCTCCCCCCAGAATGGAACTCCAAGTTCCAAAACACAATTCTCCCAGAGCATTTGTCACAGAAGGTCAACCTCCTCTATAAAAGACATCCTCAATAATCATTACCCAAACACTTATTTTTTTTTCCTTTGAAGGGAATGTAATCACTTTTGAAAATATAGCATCATATGGACCTTAAGACTTGCCTTTATTTGCAATAAAGGGAACATTTCCTCTTATAGAAAAATCCCACTGTCAAAAGCAGAAGGTGACAATGTATGAGGAGCTGAGCAGGGGCCAATCCCGGATTATTTCTCTTCCCTTTTCAAAAGCCACAATGAAAATGCCTCCCCATCCCTGTAGCTGGCATTCCAGCCATTTCCGCCCCCGCCCCCCTTTCGATGAGGCTAACTCTGAATCTTGACACAAGCCTTCATGTTTATATTAGGTTTTGGATGTTCCCTTGGCTTCTGGGAGCTGACTCTGTTGAAAATTATGTTTTTCTTTCAAGGACAAAGGCCTTATTGTATGCACATGTAGTATAAGTAGTTTTTTTTTTTTTTTTTAATGTTAGGTAATGGGTGATACTAACCCAGATCTGCCAAATGGAAAGTTCAAAGGTCTGTATTCTGAATGGCAATTATAAGGTTTCAGGCAGGCAGCTTAACAAGAAAAAACAAGCGGGTGGGACAGTGGCATCGTCACTGGCCTTAGCGTGTCCCCAAAATGCCCTCCTTGATGGAATCACCATAAAATGATGCCCGGAGAGGATCTGCAACGTGAGCGACGGTATCCCAGAGACACTTCAGAGAGAGTGACGGTGATGAGAAAAATAACGGAGATAGCAATTACCAACCTTTTCACTTACTTATAAAAGCACGCATTTCCCAAATAGCTCTCGTATTTCTGGTTAAATAAATAGATTTGGGCTAGATGGTTTTTCACGGCTGCTCATGCGGTAGGCGTAGGCTGAGCATCTTATTTTTAGCTCCCGTGTGGTGGCCTTTTTGCTGTGGGTGACCTCAGAAAGGCTGTTTCCAGAAGAGACGGAGCTGGCCCAGGAAAAGGCATGAAACCCAGAAGGCCCAAAGGGCTGTTACATTTCTTTGGGCCTCTGTGATGGGCATTATTACTGTCTTTATCACACATTTTGACTTTTCTCTTTCTCCTTGAGCATTTTCTTCTTAAAAACCATATCCCTCTAGGTTCCTCTCAAGTCAAAGGATTGCAGCGACGATGCTAGGATTTCTTTAACCCTCTCACTGCTTTCTTTAATGACATTTTCGTCCTTCCCCATAGTTATTCTTAGACCTTCTTATTAACACATGCTGCGTCATTTATTCTCTAGTTCATTTTCTAATTGGATAGACGGTCAGAGCCAAGATATCAAAGTTGCTCCCTCTCGGCCCAGAGGGCCTGGGGTTGCATCGTGCATGCAGCACGAAGGGCTGGGCTTCTGCCTTCGGCCAAGCTTCCCTGTGCCCCGTCTGACCGCCTCTTTCTGGTTTTACCTTTCAGAAATTCATGGGATCTAGAGGCCCTCATAGCCTGTCAGGCTTTGTGGATTTACGGCATAAAACAGTAGCATCAAGACCTTCCCATAACCGCGTTCCTTGGTCTCAGTGGGACACCCTTTTCCTGAATGAGGACAGGAAAGAATCATCAGACATGCCCCCACTTGAGAACTAGTGTGCCAAAAGAGTTAGGGTCCCTCCATGTTCCTGTGTTTAGGCTTCTTTTGGGGAATGGAGCTTATTAGAATGGAACAATTTCCTGCTTGTAGTGGTGCTGGTGGTTTTTTAGCAGCACGTGTATAACAACAGTTCCCGTGCTCTGAGCCCCATCAGTGCGTGGGTGAGCCCCAGACAGAATTCAGTGACCCTAAGCGGGTAGCTCAACTCAGGATTTGGGGAAGGGCCGCTTGGCAGAGGAGGGTGCCGGAGCCTTTTTGTGAATCTCATTAGACCAGGGGTGGCCTCTGCTGGAGGAACTAGCCCTTCTGTCTTCCTGCTGGGCTGGGCTGGAAATGCATGTACCAGATGGTGGGGGCTTCCTTTTCCACCGTGGGTGCACGTGCATGTAGGGGAATAGTTGGGCTTTATTTTAAAATGTGAATAAAGAAGACTGCTTCATGTCAGCCGTACACTGGGCAAGGGCAAAGAGAAAGTTACCTAAAATATTTTACACCCTAGCTGGCCATGCTACGGAAATGTAGAGCTGCCAGATTTGAGTGTTAGGTAGAACAATAAGAAATTTTAGTCATTTGACTATTTTGGACCTTTTAGAAATAGCAATTTCATGCGGTCCAACCTAATATGTACTTTGAGCACCTTTACACATTTGCAGTGGAGATATTTATCCTGACGTGTTATTGCAATGTACCTGACAGACGGGGCCTTTAAATTGAGGGTAAATTCACACCGGCTTCATAAAATAAAAATAAAATGTGGTGATATAGTAAAATGCTAACACTTCTCGATCTGTCAATCCCCACCTCTGAATTAATGGGCTCTTCTGTTCACCCACAAGACCCCTCTGGAAGAGGGGTCAGTGCTCAGCTTAGTGCTGGGAGCATATGGTAGTTATGCAGGAAATGTGGGAACTGAATTGCAGGATTGAAATGGGGAAATGATTGATGGTCATTAAACTCGGCACATATTTATTGAGCATTTATGTTAATAATGACCCCAGGCACTGCAAGATTGGAAAAACTGTCTTTACATGAAAAAAGGAGATTAAATTATGTCCCAGATAGTTTTGAAGTTAGATATCTTTTATTACTTTTGAGTTCTTTGAAAATTGATAACTTATGCAAGCTATAGCTATTAATTTTTGGCTTGAATATTTGATTTATCAGAACAAACTATTATTCTTTTACTGTCCTAGATTACATATATTATTATATGTATTTATGTTATATTTATATATGTAATACTATATATTAAATACACATATAGGCATATATATTTAACATAACATTTGCATAATGGTTTTAGTTTGCAAACTACCTTCTGTCATAACATAGTATAAAATAAAAGTGTGAATGTGTGATTAACCAGTAGTTGTGGCAGGGGAGGCACATAGAGTAGAGTTTTGAGCACTGGTGACAATGGACAGACAATTGTGTTCCCATCACCTGCAGCCTCTCCTCTTCCCTTCTCCTCCACACCCTTCAATTTTGACTACCTACAGTGCATATTTGACCTGAAATGCTGTCTTCTCTCTCACAGTTGTAGGTCCTTAATAAGTCAGTGGAAAGAATTTTGCCTCCAGTTTCCTCTGCTTTCCCCCCCAGGGCCTCAGAAAGTGGTGGTTCTCAGATTTTAATATACATAAAGATCAACCAGAGAGCTTATTTAAAATGCAGATTCCCTGGGATCTACTTCAGAGATTCTGATTAGGTAGGTCAGGGACAGACCAGAGAATCTCCATTTTTATTCAGCTCTTCCAGTGCTTTTTATCCAGGGGCCAATTTTTGAAAAAAAAAAAACAAAACAAAAAACGAAAACCAAAAACCAAAAAAAAAAAACCACCAACCCCCAAAAAAACTTTCCAACTGAAGTTTAATGAAAAAGGGAAGGCTATATAAATATGTAACTATAAATGATTCCTCAGTGAAACATCATGCTAAATAGTGGTTGGGTACAGTTGAAATTCTGCTCTTGGTACCAAATTTTATAATAGGTCAACTCATTTAGATTACATTGTTTCTTTGGCGCTTTCTAACAATTGCCTTGCACATTGACTGTTTTTATCGAAGTACTACTTTTTCTCTTCATGTCATGTCCACTTCAAGTCTCCCCTAGTCATCCAATGGGAATTAATTACTTGTTTTTTGAAAGCTTTATGTTGGTCACTTTTTTTTTAAGATTTATTTTATTTATTTATCCTCCCCTGCCTTGCCGCTTGTGCTCGCTGTGTCCATTTGCTGCGTGTTTTTCTGTGTCTGCTTGTCTCCCTTTTTTGTGTCACCTTGCTGTGCTAGCTCTCCGTGCCAAACGGGCCAGCTTTTCTTCACCAGGAGGCCCCAGGAATCAAACCTGGGGCCTCCCATATGGTAGACGGGAGCCTAACCACTTGAGCTACATCCGCTTCCCTGTTGGTTACTTTTATTACAACACTTCCTCTTGCCTCCCTTGGATTTTAATTAATTATTAATACGCCTTTCTCCTCCACTGGACTTGCAATTTCTTCAGGGCAAGGATAACGCCTAATTCTATCACTCAAGCCATCTAGAGCAGCGCCTTCCAAATTTTAAGCCTCAACAAATATTTTGTGAATAAACTCTGCCTTCTTAAATTGGGGTCAGTCTGCACTTCATTTTCCTCAAAGCTACCCTGTGAAGCCCATTTTACAGTTGAGAAAATTAAGGCCTAGAAAAGTAAAGTGACCAGGTGAAAACCACATTGTAGATCAGGGAGAGAGTTAGGCCTCCAATTCAAGTCCTGGAATCTTGTCCCATCCTGGGAGTTTCCACTGAGATATCTTTCAGAGAATTCTTCCTGACGACAAGGGCTGAGAAAGCACCATGAGGTGGTGAATAGGAGAGACCCAGGAAATAACTTCCCTGGGGATCATGTTTTTGACAGTTCTTCCCTGTGGTTCGGTCAGGTAGAGCCGTAACTGGCGCCTTTGGGTGGAAAAGGCTGACCCTCTGGGTGGCTGCCAGCTTTTTCATGGGATGACTTCCCACAGGGATACACTTTGTTTCCTGTGGTCTCCCTGTGATGGGCAGCAGCTGCAGGCTGAAGCTGATGTGACGTATGTTTGTTGCTTCTTCAGCATGAGCCAACTCTATGTAGCAATTTGACAAAATAGCCTAGGTTTTATGACGGACCTGCTGGGAGCCAGCAACATCTGGAGGAAGCTGAGGAAGTAATGAAGAGTTGAGGACAAGGTGAAGTAGGAATCAGAGATCCCACGCAACCCTGTCTAGTCCCAGAACCTCCTCAAGGAGCCATTTGCTTCGGCTGGCAACCTATGCCAGCAGGTGCTATTCTTATCTGCAAACAGAAGGATTCTGGGAAATTTTAGTTCTTTTCTGCCCACACCTTCCTCTCCCTGCTCAGCGAGAGTTTCAAAGTCAAACTGACTGGTTCTGATTCACGTTGCCTTCACATACTTCTGGTCACGCTGCTAGACAGTTTCTCATTCTTTTAATGAGAATCCTTTTTTTTTTTTCAATTTTAAATTAGCCTGGTGTTTCATTGTTCCAGGGTTTCACCTTTATCTTCTCGATCTTTATTATTTTTACCATGTTATTTTCTTTCTCTGTTATTAGCCTAGCCTTTCCATGATGTCACTACTCCCTTTCTTTTGTGTCTTGTTTGCTCAGTCTCAGTTTTTAATTCTTGGTTTCAGCCCGAGACTGCAGTGTACCAACAGGAGTTACAATGGGTGTTTTTCCACACACACACACACGCACGCACACACACACACACACACCATGGCAGCCAGGCTGTTGTTATGATATAGTGACCAGCTCAGAGCTTTCTGACTCAGGCAAGTGGTGGAAGATCTAGTGGAAGCCCGAGGAGAATTGCTTGTGATAATGAAGGGTCAAGAAAAGGATGGCTGGGAATAGCTAAAGAGCTGGCTCAGAGCAGGGTTCAAGCACCCAGGTTGGGGTTTAGTAAATATTTTTCACCTAATGATGACATGCGGATATAATTTTGCCTGGTGAACAGAATGCCCAGGGGAGCCTTTAACAGCTTTCAGATACAGGGGGGAGGAAATAGGAAAAGTTGCCACATATCTTTAGCTTCAGTCCCCCCGCTGGACTGTGTCTCTGCTTCTCACTTCCATAGCGAGCCTCCTGCCAGTTGTGGGATAATTGGCTTCTCTGCTTCTTGGCTAATGTGTGCTTGAGAGTGCAAGCTTCTTCCCTAGACCCTTGGCTCCTAGTTACTCTGCTGTAGACAAGCATGGTCCTAGCTTTGAGCCACACTTGTGAGGATCAGAAGTTAAAAGCAGGCTGGGTCTGGTTCTGGTCAACCCAGGTTTTTGACTTTGGGACTTTGTATAACGGAGAGGATAAACTTAAACTGAGGATTTCCCCTTCCATTTCTTTCTGTTACTCCAGAGTTGACTGTTCTCTCACTCTCACATCCATCTTTAACTCCATCTTGCCTTTGTCACCAGACTCTGGTGGATCTGAGCTTTTTTGATTGGGGCCATTGGTCCTAGAACTTTTCTCTGGCTTTCTCAGTGCTTCTCTTCAGTCAGAATTTTACTAAACTTAAATCCAGCCCCTGGGAGATGAGGTTTGGCAGGCACAGTGGTTTTTAGCACCAGAGGGAAGAAGTGGCCAGTGCTGGCCAAGGCAGCATTTCTTGTGAGCCTTAAATAGTGGGCAGCTGCAGAGTCTCCTCCTGGGTTATCTGGTGTCCAGATGCCTGATGTCGGGGGTAGGTGCTGAGAGAAGGTGACCTCTGGTGGCCACTGAATTTATGTAATAGTCTCAGCCAGTGATCGCCGACAGTTGTGCCCGTGTGTGCATGCATGTGTCTAAGGGCCTATACCCATACAGCTCTCTCAGTGTTTGCATGATGGATTTAGAAGAATCGTTCATTTGACTACTTTTCTTAGAACTTTTTTTGTTAGCTCTTCCCTATCTTCTCAAACTTTGAATATTAGAGGGCCCCAGGACTCAATCAAGACCTTTTCACCACCTATATCCATTTCCTAGGTGATTTTATACAGATTTCATATAGACCCATGACTTTAAAACCATCTCTATGTGACAGTTCCCAAATTTATATCTCCAGACCCTTCACCCTTCAAGTACAGATGCATATATCTAAGTATCTTCTCAGTATCTCCACATGGGTGTGGAACAGGCGTCTCAAATGTAAAATGATCTTGTTTTCCACCCTCCCCCAAACCTAGTTCTCTCCATCCAGTGTCAACTGCGTTCCTCCAATTTTTTCTGGCCATTGTCCGTGCGATCCTTGATTCTCTTTTCTCCCACATCCCTTGTTCAATCCATTAGCAGATCCTGACAGCAAAACCTTGAAAATATAGCTGATAATTTCTAACTACTTCTCTTATCTCTTTTGCTTCAAACAGTATATCCTCCAATTACCAATGAAAGTGACCACTTAAAATATGCACCAAATTATTTCACTGATCTGGGCACCCTCTGATGCCCTCTTATCTCTTTGAGGATGAAGTTTGAAGTGTAACTGTATCTACATGGTCCTGCGTGATGTGGCTCCCCATGACATCTCTGGCCTCATCTCCCAATGCATTCTCCCTTCTCACTCTGCACTGGTCACACCCCTGGCTCCTTGGCACCCCCTGCAGGATACCAGACACCCTCTCAACAAGAGCTTTTGTCTTTGCTGTCTTCTGTACCTGGAACACCCTGGAACACAGAGTCATTCAGGTCTCATTAGAGGGCCTTATTCTGACCAAGATCCCTAATGCTACCGCACCTGACCCCTTGTCATTCTTTTCCCTTGTCCTGTTTCATTTTCTACCCGGCCCTCATCAATGCCCATTAAGTCACCCATGTCTTTGTTCCCTGAATGTCTTCCCTCTGAGATGTCAGTTTTATGAGGGCAGAGGCTGTCTTGTTCGTACTGTACCTTCAGTACCTGGGACAGTGCTGGGCCCATCCACTGTGCATTTCTTGGAGCATGTGTACATGCAGTTGGTGTTTCATTTTTTTGAGTCAATAATTTAAATGTCTAACTAACTCTGCTCCCCAAATACAAATTATGAACTTCCCTGTCTACTGGGAACTCTAGTTTTCTATAATGATGTCTTGCCCTGTTCATCGTTTGCATATCATATTTGGTGGTGGGACAATTATATAAACACACTAAGAGAGGAAAAGTTGTCTCTGGTGAAAAATAATAGGATCATAACAATGTGTATAACAACCAATGATCATTATAAAGTAAATTATTTCCTATAGAAAATTATTCTTAAAAATAGGTATTTGTGCTCAAAAGGAAATTCCTTTAGTGATAAAATGCCAGTGTTCTCCAACATCGCATTGTTAAATGATAATGATTGGTTAAGGAATGTAAATTCAAATCCAGTGTGTTGGCAGTTTAGACTTATATTACGGACAAAAGACTAACAAATTTTATAGAGCAGGACGAAATGGCTCAAAATACACACCCCCTGATTTCCGGTAATGTAGGTAGAGCAAACTATCCTGCTGCTCACAACGCTGTGTGATTTTGCTGCACCCACGCTGGGACACACTGCAATGTCATCATCGAAGGAGATTCCTTTTATGGGTTGCCAAATCCCAAGGTGCTGAAATATGCACGTCAAATTCTGTCTCAGTGAGGTCACTGCATAACAAAACGGTTTAGGCTTATCGAGTGGCCCACAGAGTGTCTAAAGAGGTAGGCAGTTTGTATGATCTCGGGGAGTTTGTGCCAGTGTAATTTGGTTGAAACAGTCCTTTCCCTCCTCTGAACCCGGGAAGAGAACTTTGTGCCCCCGTGCCCACGTGGGAGGTGCCTTTGTGGTCTTTGTGCTCTGGCCCCTCCCTCCTGGACTGTAAGCATTCTGAGGGCAGAAGAGGTACCTGATTCATATGTGCTGTTTCCAGCGAGACCTGGCCAGGTGCTTGACTCACAGCAGCGGCTCAAAAATATTTGTTAAACAGATTCATGGATTTTTAGTCAGAGAGATCTGAATTATCTGAATTTGGCAGGGAAAGGTTTTTAATCTGCAGAAATATCAAAGTTGATAGCCAAAATGTGCCATTTTCTAAAGGCCATTGGTTTTCTGTCTACATGTTTGTCTTGTTTTAGGTTTTAAAACTTCTGAGAGCCTGTTTTATGATTAACCCTTTTTAAGCTAATTACTAAGGGTCATCATTATGGTTGATCTTTTCTTTCTATTTTTTTTTAATGGGGGACTCCAGCAACAGGTTTATGTTACTGTTTTATGGATAACCAGACACTTTACTTCCTTTGTAGCACCTTAATCTCAGAAGTGAATTATATGCATAATTGTCATTTGCTGATGGTTTAATGAGTTTGATAATGGAAACTAGTGGATTAAAATTACATTCTAAACCTATAAAAATAAATCTGTGGCTTCTCCAGTTCTTTCTGACATCTGCAAGTGGCCCTTGGGACAGTCGGAGTGAAGAGGACACACTGTTAATGGCCGTGGTGACTAAGTCAGACCAAGCCTAGCTACAGAATTGCCTTCCTATGGGGGTTGCTGGCTGAGGCTGACTTCTGCAGCTTAGTGTGACTTTCCAGCCCAGCCAGAGGTCCTGCCTAGTGTTACTCAGGTTACCTGGACACCCTCTGCAGTTGGCACCACTGTGGACACAGCCCAGGAGCAGAGATCTTTCCGATACATCACACCACCGTAACCGTTATCTGGAGGCAGGATAGTAAGAAGCAGCTCTAAAGCCAGTCAGGCCTCCCGTCCCAAGGGCGCCTTTGAAAGGCTCTGTGATTGCTGGTGCTCGGGGTCAATTGTGCAGATGTCTTTAAAAGTGTCTCACTGGTGACCAGAAAGTTACTTTGTCAAAATGACAGATGGGCTGTGAGCAGCTCCCCCACCCTGCCCATTCCCTGTGATGTCAGCTCCATTTACTTGTCAAGATCAGGTATTTTGGTGCACGGGCTGCCAAGAGGCAACCGGTGAAAAATCTTGTTTCATCTGCTTGGTGGCATGTTGTAGACTCGCAGGAATGAGGGGCGTTTGAGGACCTGGTGAGGTGACTGTGGGTGCAAATCCATGGAGGGGACACGTGCTGTCAGCGAGGACAGCAGCCCTCCAGGCAGGCCACGTGAAGGGGTTTGGCCACCGCCAGTGGCCCAAGCCAGAAAACGGATGGGATCCAAGACATTCAGTTTCCATGTTTTGTATGTGTTTGCTCTTCTCTGGCAGAGACCCATTTATGTGTGTAATTAAAAGCGTCCATGAAGTTCTCAGCTTCTTTTTATAGTGGGCAAGCCTGGCTTATTTTGTGGTGGGTCAGGGTTTAGGTCAAAATAATATCTCCAGGTATCCTTCTTTAACATCACGTCGTGATGAGGTTTTCTAAGGAAGTTACTCTAATTTTATTTAATTTTTAAAAATGCCTGAGTCTCTCTTCCTCACCCCCTCCAAGGCCCCTGCTAATCTGGTCAGTAGACTCTGTGCAGCCCACTAGAGACTGGAAAGTCTGGCCAATATCCCTGAGCCTTAAGTCCCTGCTGGTGGTTGCAGTTGGGACCTCAAAACATGGTCCATCGTCTTCTTGTTAGTTCAAAAGAACTCAGCAGAGAGGCACAAAATTATTCATAGAATTTCATCGCTGTCTCCCACCCCGTTTTATGTGTTTCTTCTTGGTCAGGGGAAGAAGCTGATTCACTATTCACCATGTGCTGAGGGCGCCCGGCAGTGTAAATAACCAGAGGCATTGGGAGAGGCAGCTAGGCCTGCGCACTTGCCGCCATGCTATGTTACAGGGC
>PVKH010006520.1:0-20979 GCA_004027955.1 Chaetophractus vellerosus | reverse complement strand
TCCGGCCCCTGCCCGTGATCCACCAACCCGGGCGCTTCTTCTTCCGCAGGGATTGAGCTCCCGCGCCCAGAGCAACACCGAGTCAAGCCTGGGTTGGGGAAAAATGCTCTTCGACAGGGCCGGGCGCCGAGACCCGCCGGGCTCACGGCTCCCGAGAAGCGCCTGGGCAGCCGACGCGGCGGAGTAGAGGGGCGTGTTCCCTGCACCCCCGAGGCCGGACCCCACCTCTCTGTGAGACTGGGGAAGGGAGTGAGCCGAGCGCGCAGTCCCTGACAGCGGCCCTAAGCCGCAAACCCCGTCCGGACCCGCCTCGCGGCGCGCTGCAGCCCGCGCGCCCTTGCAGGGGACAGCTGCCGTGCGCGCCCCGCGCCGCCGCGGCTGCGCCAGCCCCAGAGCGCAAACTTTCCCTGCGAAAACCTCCCCTGCCTTTCCCACCCGGGCGCCGCGCTATCCCCCCGGGCCCATAAACTGTTCGCCCGTTTCCCTACGCAGCCAAGACCCACGGAAAATATGGCGCCCTCAAACGTCTTTTCTCGGTCCCCCAGGGATCGCGAAATGCCAGTCTCCAGGTCCCCCCGGCTCCCATTGGGCGCGAAATTTCTGCTCGTGGGGCCGAGGAAGGAGAGGGCGCCGGTCGTCCAAATGCGAGGTCAGCGGTGCTTACTCCAAATTCCGCCCTCGCTCCTGGCTGGGCGCTGCCCCCGTCCCTCAGCGGCCAGCAGTTTGCTGGTGACGAGATTTCCAAGTAAAAGGGAGTTGAATAACCGGCAGGTTTGCGCGTCCAGGACTGGGGACCGGACTATGCACTGGCGGATTGTCTTTCCCCGGAGGTTCGGATCGAGACTTGGGAAAGTGGCTGGAGTCGGGAGGCCAGTCCTGGAATGAAGCCGCTCCGCTCGCGCCAACTCTCCTGGTACGGGGTCTGGGACGGGGCCGAGGGGACACTATGCAAGCCGGGCCGCTTTTGAAAGCCCAGTTACCGGAAACCCAGAGCGAGCCCTGGAGAGGACCGTCTGTCTATGGCCAGGAATCCGCTCTCGGGCACCGGCTGCGAGGCTGTTTGCAAACTGCTGCGTCCAGGTCGAGTGCAGTAAAACATACATGTGCAATAGACAGGTGCATTAATTTAATTTTATTTTTATCTTCCTGCAAAAAACCCTCCTAGAACATCAAACCTGGGAGCTTTGCGAGTTTCTTCTGCATTGGCATCACTCATGAGATGCAAAGGGGAGGAAAAAAATCACCCACATTTTCCTTCTGTAGCGGGGAAGGAAAAGACACGAGAAATTCATGCAACGTGCATGCAGCTGGAAGAGGAAAACCCGAGCGATCTGTGCGCCTTACCGGGGGATGCATTTACTGTCTCGCTGCAGAGCGCCTGCCCCGAAGTGCAGCCGGCGTCCCGCCCCCTCCCCCGCGCGCCGGGCGACCGCTCTCCGGCAGCCGCCTCAACCACTGCCGCCGCCGCTGGCTCCCGGCGCTGAATAAGAGCCGAGGGCGAGCGCGAGCGCACGGCCCGCGAGCGCCGGGAGGGCAGGAAGCGCGTCATCATTCAGGGACCGCGCGGCTTCGCGCGGCACCGGTTCGGCCCCGGCGCTGCGCGGCGCCGGGAATAGGCCGGTAAAGAGGCTCGCGGGCGCCTGCTGGGCCTCTTCTCTCCCCCCCGCGGCGGGACCCAGCGCTGGAAGGGTCAGCGAGGGGAGGCGACGCACCGGCCGAGCAGTCGCGGGGACATGGGGAGAGCATGGAGTCTCTGCTACCCCAGAGCTGGGGCTTTGCTGAGTAAGGCGACTGAGAAAGGGATGAGAGGGAACGCGGCGTCTTGAGGGAGGGGACTCCTGGTCCACTAGCTAGGCCCAGAAGGCAGCGAGGTCTGGTTCCGAAGCGAAGATCTCGGCGAATGATGGGATGTTACTTTGAGGCCGTGAGCAGAAACCGACGGCCTGGCTGCCCTTCACAGCATGTGTTGTACACGCGGGCACCGAAGCCCTGGCTCATCAGAGGTCACTTAAGGATTTAGAGAATGGCTGTACGGATGAGGGGAAAGGATGTACTCTATTAAAATAATATGAAAATAGAAATTTTCTCTTGCCTACCATACTCTTGACTAAAGTCAAATATATCAACGTTTACACAGGTATGAGGAAATGTCATAAGGTGATATGAAAGAATGTGAAGGTTAAAGAAGCAAGGAGACAAATCACAAGACGCTTTGTGCCACGTAACCCCATTTTTTGAAAACTATGGTTTATGGAGGGAAGCAGAAAAGACGAGAAGAATTATCACCAAAGTGTTTGTTAACTAGGTCTCTCAGTGGTTAGAATTGTGTGTGATCTTTCATTTTCTGCCTAGTTCTTTCTGCCTTCTGATTTTTCTTTAAGGGATCCATTACTTTTATAATTTCAAAAAAAATGTTAAATTAAAAAGGCAACGGAGAGCTTTGCGTTTCTTCCACCCCACTACAAAATGACGAGGATAGACCCCTCTTTCTAAGATATAGCTAGCAAGTGTCTTTAATTATTCATAAATGAAACTACTGCAAAATTTTAGTGTTTCTCGGTGTATAAAACTGCCGCTATAAATTGGTGAGTTGCTTTTGTAAATTAAAACTATCTTGAAGAATTTCATTTGGATGTTGGAAAATGATGGACGTTCTGTAAGAACAATAGCATGCACCTATCCAAGTTGATGAACCTGGTTTTTATGTCAGACATTTTTATAACCTTAGAGTACAATTTTGTAACTTTTTGCAGAAAATAAGCTTTATAAATCAAAAAGCACAGAGAACCAATTATTTGGCAATTTGAGAAAGTCCTAAAAGTTGCATGGCACAGACTGTTCCTAATTCCACAGGTAAAATGTTCTGTTCACCACACCTTTTTAAACATTCACCAGTCTAACAATAATTGGTGGTGTTGGCATGACACCTCGGGATGATTAAAAGGTAAATGTTTATCGCTTTCTGATTTCTGGAAGAGATTGGTAACAAGATCTTTAATACCAACCAAATTGCCCTGTGGTTTCCTGACAAAGAAAGGTCATATTTTTATAGCCCAAATGCCAGTGTTTATACAAGAAGCCCATTAAAGCGGAGAGGAAAAAATCGTTGCGCCTAAATTTATTTTTCCCTTCCACTGGGTCCTCAGTTCATAGACCCAGTTTGCAATCAAGTATCTCAAAATCAAGACTTACCATCACTTGGCTCATCCTCAAAAGTATCCCCTGTTTTCTCACTGCCCACCAATGCACATTTACTGTTAGAAGGTAAATTCCACAAGAGCGAAAATCTTACGTACATCTCTGGTGCCTAGAAATTGTTGCTCAATGAATAATTGTTAAATGAAAATGGCTTATTTGTTGAGTGTCTGTTTGCTAGTTCCTAAGAGATATGTAAAGTTGTCTCTCCTGAAATAATAGGTAATTTGATTATCAGCATGATCCTGGGAGACTAAGATCTTGTTTAAGTATAGCCTAGGCTGACTTCAGCAACTTTACTCTTCAAATTAGCAGCTAAATCTGAGGACATTCACAGCAGTAAGATGCAAGTGTGAATATTTGTGCATTATCAATCCAATTAGCACTAATTTTGGGCCCTCTAGATCAATCAAATCCCTTTTCTCTGTGAGGAAGGACATCAATCCTAGAATACTTTCCTTTAATCCTGGCTTCTAACCAATTAATTTGGACACTTCGGTTAATCTTACAGTGCCTCAGTTGCTCTTACCAGTCTTGAGAATACAAAGCTATTTACTGTATCTTTAGGAAAACCAACTCCAACCATTCTATTGCCTAGCAGTGTATTTTTCGACAACCTCCCCAAGGTAAAATTGATTTTACAGTAGCCTGTAATAACTGCTCTGAAATTGAGAATCCTCCCTTGCACCTAAAAAGATAGTTATTTCTAAAGTTAGAATCAGCTATTAATAATCATTGTCTTTATTAGTCACCATGATCATAGTTCATTGTAGATCAGTAAAAATCTGTCTTCTTTTAACAAGATCTCAGTTTTGGGCTTTGTCTCCCCCCTTGGTGACAGTTTATCTTAGACTATCAAGGACATCAAGTAATCATTCCATAATCTATTTTAACAAGCCTTTATATTGTCCCACTTCCTGCCAAGCAGATCATTAGAAATTGAAAATATTTATGTTTTGTGTGAATAAAGAGTGCAAACATTTGGAGAAGTAAGTCAAGAAGATAGCTTCTAAGTCACTTGTAATAAACACATCTGGAACTAAAACCCATTTTTCCCCACAAGCTAGAGCTGAACAGCCAGATGCTGAGAGATTGCTCCCCTCCCCCCATCACACTATTTGCTTTAACCTCCTGACTTCCTTTCTGCACAGGTATGTATCTGGAGTCACCTTGCTCAGTTTTTATACCTGTGCAAACCCAACTGTGTGCACATTGAACAGCAAAAGAAATCCAACAAAATGTTTTGTCCCACTTTTATTTACATGGTCATATTTTGTGCCATGTTAAAATATCTTCTAGAGCTGCCTTGATACAATGCTCCAGTAGTTCATGATTTTTCCCCCTTTCAAAAATGTTTTTATCCACTCCCAAGAGCAAGGTAGAGGTGGATCCAAATTTTCTAAAACTTGATTTCTGTAGCCCATTACTCAGAACCAGAGATGAAAACAAGATACTCTGGTGTCTATTCTCATTTAAAATTTCCAAGTTTATCGAAACCTCTCCATCTCTTTTCTAATTATAAGTTCTAAAAGAGAATATCATCTAATAATTTTGGAGGAAATATCTGAGTGTCAGTGCAGCAGATAGCTGATAAGTTATTTTACTTTTATTTGAAAGGCAGATATTTGACATTCTGCAAAAACTAATATATTTTGGTTTATTAGCTATTTCTAAGTATGGGAGACACCTCATTCCTGACTCTTAAGGATGGAGTGATCAATGTATAATGTAGATGCCTTTTTTAAAGAGGAAATTGTTCAACATTCAGGACATTGTTTTCATTGTACCCAACAATGGACATGCTTGAAATTAATTTTTCTTTTCTTTGTATATATAAAACACACTCTAAAAGGTTCTTTAAATGTCTCTGAAGAAATATGCTGCCTAGAAGAAAACCCATCAATATTTTGCTCAATTAGATTTCTCTTCAACCCAAATGAAATGGTTAATATAGATTGAGCAGTATGCAAGACAGATGTTTCTCTTTTGATTGTTTGCCCATTGTTTGGGGTTATGATACTAGGGTTAAAAATCTTTTTAAAATATTGTTTTCATTGTGGAACCTCGAGAATCTTATTTAAAATGTGTCTTTTTAGTCTCCTTGGTCATTTAGAATCTTTAAGAAATGTTATATATGATAATTTTTTCAAGATGTATTCTATAATACCAAGGTATTATAGACACTTTTAAAATAAAAAATAAAATTAAAAAAAAAATTTTAACTTGTCACCCTAGCCAATTGTGCCTTTATCACTCACATATTTTGAATACGAATGGCCTCTTATTTAGAGGGGTCAATAAAACTCTTAAAACATTTTGTTTAGGGATTAGACCAATTTTAACTTAAAACTAATGTATATATTATCATGTAGGAAATATCATTCTAGGTTTACCCCAAATAGAATGGATTTGTTCTAAACAAAATAAGATGATTAGATCATGTCTGTTATTAATTATTTAAATTATATAATTAAAATGATCTAATGAAATATAGTATAGATAGAGGCAGAAATCACTTAGGTGTTTTTAACTTTGGGGAGTTAAGTGGTGATTTGGGTCTACATCAAAGGTAAAATAAATATATCCCACACAATTGTTGGATATAATTCTTTAAATCAATTTAACAAATACTGAATTGGTGCCAGGACCCATTATGAGCAGACCCTCTCCAGCCCAACAGTGGTAAAATTCATTTGAATAAAATGAAATCCCTGCCTTTTAAGATTAGAGCAGGCACACCCGGTATTCAAATTGATTTTGTTGATAAGAGGTCTTTTAACATCTCCTTTCATCTTGTCTTTTCCATCAGAGTTGCAAGCTCCTGGGGCTTAACAAACACAAAAAAGAAAGCTTTTCCTGACAAGATAGTCCTAGGCACAGAAGATTAGCTGTTGTTCATTTAGTGCTGTTTTCTGTTGTCTTATCATTTGAACATACTTTTATTTCCTACCAATACCACTTCCTGGAGCACCATCAAGTTAGGAAGTTTGTTTTGTTTTGTTTTGATTATTATTTTTAAAGAAGCTTTAGGTTACATAAATGTTATGTCAAAAATATAGGGGATTCCCATATAACTTACCTCTTACCCCACTTTCCCCCATTAACAACATCATTCATTAGTGTGGTACATTTGTTACAACTGATAAACACATATTGAAGCACTGCTACTAACTGTGGTCTATAGTTTACATTATGGTTTACACTTTGCACTGCACAACTTTATAGGTTTTGACAGAATGTATAATGGCCTGTATCCGCCATTTCAGTGTCATGCAAAACAATATCCCCAAAATGCCCATGTTATACCTATTCTTCCCTCGTCCCTCAGAACCTCTGGTGACCACTGCCTTTACATCAATGTTACAACTACTTCCATTACTAGAATAATAAGAAGTCTACTTTAGTCCCTAGTTTCATTCCTCCTTATATTTGTTCATTCTTCAATCTTGAGGATTTGGGGATGGTGATGGCCATTCTGCTTTCCATTGAGAGGGAGCTTAGATAATTTAGGAAGCTTTGATTGTTCTCAGTTGCCTCAAAAGACAAATCCATTGAAATTTGGCAGATTTGGGCATTTTCAAATTATCATATTTTTACAAACTCAAAATTTTCAGTCTTTTAGAACCACTGAAACTGGGGAAGTGTTGGATTCCTCTAGATTCTTGACTATGTTGCATAAAAGAATTTAAGAACATGACACTTCAGTTAGGCCAGTAAAAAAATTTATTGGGAAATCGGGAAAAGAATAGAACATGCTGAGAAATGGGAGAGAAGGACAGAAATACACAACGAGATTTGGTGTGCGCTCCTCTGCACAGAGAAAGTGAGCTCTACCTAGTATGTTTACTTTTTAAACTATTAATTATTCTTCCCCCTTGCTAATGCTAAAGGGAGGGGCCCCAGTTGTTTTTGGTACCCCACCAATAGTGGGGGCCAATGGTGAGGACTGTTTGGAATATCCAGGGCCAAGGGGAGGTCCCAGAAAGAGAAACTGGGACCTCAAGGTTAAACTCAAGGTCTCAGTGAGGTCTTGCAGCCAGGTTGTCTGACAACCATCTTATCTGTTGGCCACGTTGTTTGTCGGCCATGTTGTGGCTCATCTTCTCATTTCCCTGGCTAACCTGCCTCAACTCTCCCCTCAGGAAGTTCACACCCTTATTCTTAAAGGGGTGCTGAGTGGCTATGGTCATTCTTCTGTAGTTATTTCCTGCTGGGTAGAACAGAAACCTCTCTGGCTATTCTATTGAGGTTGAGGAAACACTCTGTGGTTGGAACTGCCTGAAAGCCCTGCATGACTAATATCTTGTTTTGGAAGGCTTTGATTCTGGAAGAAATAAACTTAGAATTTTGAAGATACAGGGTCCCACTAAAAAAGGATAAAGAAGATGGTGGTGAGCAGGCCCAAAAAGAGGACCAGCTATGACATACCGGCCCACGAGTGTGAGAAAGGCCAGGTACCTTCAGAGGCTGCATCATCCCAAAGGGAAAGAGCATTCTTCTTTGAGTTCTTTTATGGTGTTGGTTAATTCTAGGGAGGGATTTTGGTAGACCTGCTGGGTTTGGGTATAAACTGCTAACCCCAATTTCAACAGTAGTGGTTATGCTTAGGACAGCTAGGAGAGGTATGAAGAGAGGTACTGTCCTGGACATAAACTCACAAAGACAGTATAGGCAACAACAAGACAGGTATACGGCAAGCAAAATATCACAGTACTTAAGAGAGCCATTCTTTTGTCTCATAGGCACATTCATTAATTACTTAGAAAACGAATTAAATTTACCAGGACTTGTAACACATTTAATATCCCTCTGCATATGATTTAGAATAGAAAAGATATTATATTCATCACATATATATAGTACTTAGTACTAAGCAATGCACAAGTTCCTCTTTGAGCTGCAATTAATAGATCTAAGCTCCAGGTTTGCATACATGTTATCTCTTCATGGGAGCAGGCCATCATGCCAGTTATGTTTTTTTTGGTCGTTTTTTTTTTAATTGACTTTTATCTTTTTCATTTTGGTGTACAGTTCTATGTTTTTCCCCCGCCTCTGCCCCCACCCCCACTTGCTGTCTGTGTCCATTCAATGGGTGATGTTCTTTGTCTGTTTCCTGCCTTCTCTTCTCATTTTTCTCCTCCGGGCTTCACCAGGATTCCATCCTAGGGTCCTCCGATGTGGGAGAGAGGCACCCTGTCACTTGCGCCACCTCAGTTCCTGGTTTCTGGCACGTCTCGTCTTGGCTCTCCCCCAGTCTCTCTTTTGTTCTGTCATCATCTTGCTGTGTGGCTCGGCGGGCCTGGCTCGCCACGCATCCGTGCAGGTCTGTGGCTCGCCGCGCAGGCCAGCTTGCCTCCTCGCCTTTTTTTATTTTACCAGGAGTTCCTGGGGTTCGGACCTGGGTCCTTCCATATGGTAGATGGATGCCCAACCACTTGAGCCACATCCGCTTCCTGCCAGTTGTGTTTAAGTTCTACTTACATCACTCTAGTAATCATTGCTCCACTTGGTATGCCCTTCACATAGCCAGCATGCTGCAGCACAGTTGATCCTAGAGAGAAACTAGGAAGGTAAGGCTCCAGTGTTTCATTGGCCTGGTGCGTAGTGCCCTTCAGCACTATGAAACAGAGCCAGTCTGGAGGCAATGTCCATTGCATATCTGGCCATATCAAGCCATTGCTGGATGCTGCAGGAGGCTGAAACTGCAATGTAGTCTCCCTCCACTTCAGGAGCACAACCAGAGATGTAGTAGATACCTTTATTATTTGAAGGGTCAGTGACCAACCTAGCCAATAACTCAAATGGAGAGGCTAAATGCAGTGTATTGAAGGTCTGGTTTGAATGTACGAGAGAGTTTGATGATACTGAAGTCTATCTCTTTTGATTTTTATATACTTTCGAAACACTTCCAATGCAGTTTATAACATATCAGATGAACTTAACTATTTTAATACTTTGCTTTTTACTTCTACACCTTTACCATGGTGGTGTTAATTAACAGGTATTTTACTTTAGCAGTACAGGAAACACTACCTTCTCAATCATTTTATAAAAACTGAAGATTCCCAATGGAATCAAGATTATTTTTCCTTACCACCACTTTAATATGCAGATTGAGGTGGCCTCTGACCGGTTTCTCTGTTATGAAGTTACTATTTGCTATTATTATCAATTTAGGTTTCTAATAAATAATGGCTTCCTGGAATTAGCCATTTAAATGCTTCAGTTTAGAAGATGCTTTTACAAACTTTTTATAATTAACCATAACCTCATAGACTAGTTACCTTACATTTAAATAAGCTTATTAAATTACAATTACCAACCAATAAAGTTTACTTTATTCATTTAAGAGAAGGCAGATCTACATTTCCTTCTTTAACTTAATTTCATTAAACATGAACTTACAACTTTTATCATTTTAAAGATGTAATACAGATAATGTTAATTTATTTCATTGGTATCCTATAAACCTAGGGAGATAATACCCAAGCTAAATAAAATTGAAACCATTATAGTTTATGCAAGGAATATTATTTTTCTTTCCTTTACAGGAAGCTAAAACCTCTTTAATAAAACTCTAATAAAAAAAATAAAACTCTAATAAAACTGAATAATCTTAAAAGCATACTGACTGCTAGGTTTTGGTATATATTACAATTGTTTAATTTGTTTTAATTATAATTTAGAAAATATCTTTCCATAACTTTCAAGGACTTTCTCTTTACTTACTGAAATTTGGTAATAAGATTATTAACCACTCTTATTTTAAGGCTGGTAAAAGGTTTAATTTGGGGAATTACAGGGCAAAATGAGTTTTAATTTGCCAGCCTAGAAGATAAAGTTCCAATCTACCACACCTAGCCCCTCCCTCAGAGCTCTTTTTTTTTCAGTCCTTAAGTATTTAATAGGGGTACTTACAAAAAGCTGCAGCTACCTTTTGGCAGACAGGAAGTTAACAGGAAGTTCACATGAGTATATCTGTAACTTTACCAACAGCTAGTTTATTTATTTATTTATTTATTTATTTATTTACTTCTGAATGTAATATTTATTTATATTTAACTTACCTCCAAAAAATAAGACCTGGATTACAGCAAAACAAATAAGTGAACCACACACACAAAAATAATAACATTACATTGCACTGTGAAATAAATTTGAAATTATTTTAAAAACTGAGAAACCATTTATAGCGTGTGAAGAAACAAGTCTACTGAGAATAAGGTATGGAATAATATATTTAGGCCCTGCATTTACAAATCTAAGTTTCATGGTAGCCAAATCTGAATGGAAAACACAAATATATAGTTTTTGATGTTGGTAGAAAGAAACAGTTTTTTATCGTTGTTGTTTGTGGCTTATCTTATCATTATCATTATTTTAAAGAGGATCTGTAGAACCATTTTAAATTTTCCTATTTTTATATCTAATGAACCTTTTTTATTTTTTATTTTTTTAAAAAAGATATTTAGATTTCATAAATGTTACATAAAAAATATAGGGGATTCCCATGTGCCTCACTCCCCACACCACCCACATTTATCTTTTTTTAGAGAGATTTTATTTATTTATTTATATTGTTATTGTATGAATCTCTACCCACCATGCCCATGCCCCATGAACATTTGAACACATTTATATGCCTTATATGTGTGCCCAGATGAACCTCCTCCCATGGATGCCCCATCACTGTCACCCCACACAAATGGTCCTCCCTCGCCACAGTTATAATCCTTCTATGATCCAAAACTTCTTCAAAAATGAAGCAAATAAAATAGCCAAGTACAATTAATAAGAAAATGAAATAATAATGATAGTTTTAAAAATAAGAAATAAAATACAAAAAATTAAAAAATTAAAATTTGGGGCTAATAAAAAATAATTTTAAAAATTATAACTGTTTTTTGACTTTTTGCCTTGCATCATTGTAAGATCGGTTGTCCTGTATGTACAGTGACATTTTCTTTCATTTATTCCCCCAATGTCTTACTTTTTCCATTTTGTCTTCAAAGAAGTTTTAGGTCCTATACATAGAGAGCCCTGAGAAATCTACAATAAAGCTTCTAGAGCTTATAAATGAGTTCAGTAAAGTCACACGTTATCAGAGCAATGTGCAAAAATCAGTAGCATTTCTGTTCACTAATAATGAGCAATCTGAGAAGGAAATCAAGAAAAATTCCCATTTACAATAGCAACTAAATGAATCAAATACCTAGGAATAAATTTAACTAACAAGGCGGGCGGATGTGGCTCAAATGGTTAGGCATCCATCTCCCACATAAGCAGTCCTGGGTTTGGTCCCCAAGACCTCCCAGTAAAATAAAGAAAAATAGAGCCCTACTGAGCCATGCAGCAAGATGATGACGTAACAGGAGAGTGACACAAGGGAGAGCCAAGAGGATACGTGCCGAAAAACCAGGAAATGAGGTGGCACAGGTGGCAGAACGCCTCTCTCCCACATCGGAGTTTCCCAGAATCGAATCCCAATGAAGACAGGAGGATAAGGATGAGAAGAGAGTACAGGAAACAGACATAGAGAATTGCCCAGCCAATGGACACAAAAACAGCAAAAATGGGGGGGGGGGGTATTAAAATGGATAAAAGTAAATAAATAAATAAATCTTTTTAAAAAATTTAACGATGTAAATTACTTATATGCAGTAAACTATACAGCGCTGTTAAAAGAAATCAAAGAAGACTTAAATAAATGCAAGAATATTCCCTGTTCATGCATAGGAAGACTAAACATCATTAAGATGTCTATGCTACCCAAACTGATCTACAGATTTAACGCAATCGCAATAAAAATCACCACAGCATTTTTTACTGAATTGGATAAGCTAACAGTGAAATTTATCTGGAAGGGCAAGAGGCCCCGAATAGCCAAAGACATATTGAAAAAGAAAATGAAATCAAAAGAATCATACTACCTGACTTTAACACATACTACAAAGCTACAGTGGTCAAAACTACATGATATTGGCACAAGGATATACATACTGACAAATGGAACCGAATTGAGAGTTGTGATATAGATCCTCACATATACAGTCAACTGATATTTGACAAGGCCACCAAGCCCATTCAACTGGGAGAGGATGGCCTCTTTAACAAATGATGCTTGGAGAACTGGATATCCATATCCAAAAGAATGAGAGAGGAACACCAACTTACACCTTATACAAATATTAACTCAAGATGGATCAAAGATCAAATAAAAGAGCCAAGACCACAAAGACCTTGGAAGATAATGTAGGGAAGCATCTACAGGATCTTGTAATTGGAAATGGTTTCATGAACTTCACACCCAAAGCATGAACAGCGAAAGAAAAAATAGATAAATGGGACCTCCTCAAAATAAAAAACTTTTGCACCTCAAAGGAGTTTGTCAAGAAAGTAAAAAGGCAGCCTACTCAATGGGAGAAAATGTTTGGTAACCATTTATCTGATAGGGGCCTAATATCCTGCATATATAAAGAAATCCTACACCTCGAAAATGAAGACAAACAACCCATTTAAAAAATGGGCAAATGCTTTGAATAGACACTCCTCCAAAGAAGAAATACAAATGGCTAAAAAGCCCATGAAAAGATGCTCAACATCACTAGCTATTAGGGAAATGCAAATCAAAACTACAATGAGATATCATCTTACACCCATTAGACTGGCAGCTATTAAAAAAGCAGAGGACTACAAGTGTTGGAAAGGATATGGAGGAATGGGAACACTCATCCACTGCTGGTAGGAATGTGGAATGATCCAGCCATTGTGGAGGACAGTATGGCGGTTCCTCAGAAAACTAACTACAGAACTGCCATATGATCCAGCAATTCCACTGCTGAGTATATTCCCAGAAGAATTGAAAGCAAGGACACGAACAGATATATGCACACCGATGTTCATAGTGGCATTATTCACTATTGCCAAAAGTTGGAATCAACCCAAATGCCCTTCAACAGATGAATGGATAAGCAAATTGTGGTATATACATATAATGGAATATTACTCAGCTATAAGAAGGAATACAGTATTACACACAAGATAATATAGATGAATCCGGAGGACCTTATGTTGAGTGAAGCAAGCCAGACACTGAAAGACAAATATTACATGACCTCACTGATATGAATTAAGCAAATTGAGCAGACTCACAGAGCTAGAGTCTGTAATATAGGTTTACAGGAGATAGAAAGGGAGAAGGAGGCTGTGAGCCAATGCCCATATGGGCAAAATCTATGAAAAGGTGGGAGTGTATAGTTATGCAGTGGAGGGGCATGACAGTGGTACAGTGATAATATTGGGTTAGGCAGTGCAAGTATGTCAGGAGGGTAGCATGTGGAGGGGGAGTTGGACTGTCCATGGAACTGGGAGGAAAGTTGGTGGAGGGAACAGGTGAACACTGGGAATTGGTGGTACGTGGTTGAAATTACAGTGTTGGGAATGCTCTTTTGGCAATAGGGCAAAGTAGGGTTACTGGTTTAGGGCATTGGATGTGGGTGGCCCAAACTGATCTACAGATTTAACACAATCCCAATAAGAATCAGGACAGGGAACACCTGGGGCAGGTTTCTAGGGAGTGTGTGAGTGTTCATCTTGACATAGTGTGTTATATCAGTGGGTGGAGAACCACTTAATGAGCAGGAAGTGTTGGACTCCCATCCTGGGGAGACCGCTATATTCTCAAATAGAGAGGTGGGAGTCTTTCAAGAGCATGGGTGGTGCCTAATACGGGAAGATAAACCAGTGTGTCAAGCCCTCAGTGTTGTTGCAAGTAAATATGAATCTGGTCCTGCAGAGAGTAAAGCCTGGTGGTTGCTGTGAGTCCTGAGGGGAGGAGGAGGGAGGAACAGAATAGAGGGAACACAGGGCATTTGGGGGGCAATGGAAGTGTTCTACATGATCTTGCAATGGTGGACAGAAGCCATGTTAAGTTTCATCAAAATTTATAGAAATGTATGGTCCAAAATGTAAACCATAATGTAAACCATTGACCAAGGTTGGTAGCTATGTTTCAATATTTGTGCATTAATTGTAATAAAGGTACCAACCACATACAAATGTTATTAGTAGGGGAAGGGGGAAAAGGAGAATGTTGGACATAACGGAGTTCCCCATATTCTGTAGGTGACTTCCCTCAGAGCTTTTGCAAAGAGAGGGCCTGGTGGCTGCTGAGTAGGTTAAAGAGCTCAGGAAAATCTTTTTCCCTTTCCCAATAGTTTCTATATTCAGATTTCTATGTGACCTTTCCATCCTGCTTAGCCTAATTTGGGCTTAAGGAATATTCATTCACATACATAACTGCATACTTAATTTTTTAAAATTTGAATAGAGCTCTTTTAAGAAATTTCATTTATTAATTTGATATTACCATCCCTATGTATGAAGATATACACTGAGCAAACAGGCAGACAAAAATAGAGTTAGACACAAAAACACAACTCAGTAAAGTTACTTGAAACTTTCATTCTTTTGCTAAATAAGTTTAACTGTGAGATAACATTTAAAAGATTTGAAGGCTATTTCTAGTTAATCTAATTTGCACTGTGACCATGCAGTTTTGTACAAGAACTCCATTCTTTAATTATTGGCTTATAAACAAAATGTCCCCAATGCTTTTGATAAGGAATGCCCACCTGTGTCTCAATATGAATATCTGAAGACTGCATTCTGGTTAGCAGAACCCCACCCTGCCCGCCTGCATACTACTGACCAGGTGGGAAAATTCCACCCGCCTATTATGCAGCCTGCTAGCTTTTGTAAACCCTGACCGCCTGCTTGCTTAAGAACGTGCCCACGTAAAGTCCCTATATAAACTCATGAAAGTCAAGGCCCGGGGCCCAGAATTTTGAGACTGATTTCCTTCTCTGGGCCCGTCTGTAATAAAATTGTGTTCCTCCGCTCCTCTGAGTGCTGTTTGGGATTTTCAGGATCGGATTTCTGCAACATTCTGGTTTTCTGACTGGGAAACCCAACCACGCTGGCCCTTTGAGCCTCTGGTTTGTGGCAGACAGACGCAGCCAGTGATGCCCACCAATCGAACGAGGTTGGCGCCTCCTGTCCCTTTGACAGGACCTCCTTCCGAGGTGAGCTCCACTGACCGTGTCGCGGCAGACCGACCCGACTCAAGGAGGAAACAGACTGAACACCATCAGGAAGCCGGCGACAATGTGAGGTCCCCAGGTGACCCGTAGCCAGGCCCGTCTTTGGAAGGAAGAGGGGACTGATAATCCCCTAGTTCCCGGTTGTCGGGAGCACAGTTCAGGGCCTCCCAAAGGCGGGAGGCAATGTATAACCTCTCAGTGAATAAGAGTGTGAGTGTGAGTGTGGACAGTAGGGGCTTGCGCCTGCTGATCCAGTCCGTAGTCCCACAGCCAAAAGCTACGGGATACGTGTGGGCCTTAACCTAGTCCATGACCACGTCATATGCCGTAATGGCCAACCTGGTAAATTGTTTGGGCACCTTAGCTAAGACGGGCCGAAGCTCTCGCGAGAGATGCAGATAGGCAGGCACCTGAGTGGCCTTTCGAGGCACCCCTTCCTTTGTTCGTCTTGCGACACTGTACACGGGGCGGGATGGGGTCATCACAATCAAAGCCCTTTTAACAACCAAGCAGCTTTGCCCTCAGGTCATTGCCTTCTAACGCCATTTCCCCTTGGCAGCAGGCATGGCAGTGACTCACCTGGGGGCTTGCCCTCCACGGGTCCATGCCCTTGCAGACCCGCCTTAAGCTGTGGTAAGCAGAGCTAAGATGGATGCTGTGGGAGGACCTTGCCCAAGGAGTCACAGGGCAGGACTCCTCACTCTTTACCGCATTGTACCTGCCTAATACTGAATTCCTCAATACAGGCTTGTGTTAAAATGCTTTAGAATGTGTTAAAAAATGGTACTGAAAATGCATTTGCTAGTGAAAAAGTTGTCGCATCAGGGCCACAAGGCTTGTTAGCTAGAACAATTGACTTCTGATGACTTAAGGGCTTTTTGATGGGTTGCCTAACTGGGAAACTACCAAATGGTAAAGTCATAAGACTTAACTGCTTTTTAAGGCCTCTGTAAGAATAGGAAGGAGCACAGTTCCGCTTGGGAGCTTCAGGTGTGAACATTGAGCTGTCTCCCAAGTCCACGGCGCCCCAGCCTTGCCTGGCATTGCCGGCGACAGGGTCTCTGATTCCTGGGGTGGCAGGAACCAGAGACATAACTCTGAATGTCTCTCAGGACATGAGTCCTGGGTGCTTCAATTCAGAAAGCAACCAAACGTCTGCTGAAATTTTATTATCTCAGTCACTTTAGTTTGGGGCAACAGTTCTTCCACCAATCAGCTTGGGTGTTTTGGCCTGAATTTAGGGTTTCAGGGATCTCCCAAGACCTAGGTCAACCACAGGGATGCCTGTGAGTCCCGGGCTCTGGATTTCAGGATGCTGGATCCGGAGCATCAGCTCCAGATTTAGAGCGGTGATGTTTTAGTCAGATTTGGACTCTGGGACACCAGATCAGTTGACTAAAACACACTTCTTCATTCTTCATTCTTCCTGGAATAATGGGCATGGGCTCTAGCCCACCAGTAAACTCTCCATAGAAGTGTCTTTGTATGAGTTGGGAAATTCTGCCTAGTGCTAGTCTACATAGCTAAAGTATAGCTAAGAGCAGCCTCTGTATAAGACCCTGAATTCCATTTAAACCAATGTAAAGGAGGAGGACAGAGATCTGAGGGCCAGAAACCTCATGTCATGTCTCCTTAAAGAAATGAGAAAATACACCTCAAAGTTTGACTAACTTCCTGTTAGAAAAAGCCTTCTCAATTTAAACTCAGTTGTGCCTACAAAAAGTGAGAATGGAGGGGCCGGCTCGATAGCCCAGTGGATAGGGCACCGGCATACAACATGGGAGGCCCTGGGTTCGGTTCCCGGGGACCTCTCCTAGCGGGCAGACCGCCTTGAGAATGGCAAGCCGCCATGGGCGGGCCAGAGCCGCCGTGGGCAGGGCAAAAAGCTGCCATGGACAGGGCAAAAGCCGCCACGGGTAAGGCAGGTCACCCGCGAATGGAGCGCAGCCAGCCACCCGGGAACTGAGAGCCAGCCGTGAATGGAAGCAGAAACCTCCCACAAGCGGGGAAAGCCGCGCCTGCGCAGTGACCAGTCTCGGTGCGTCGCGGCAGCGGGGGGGAAGGGGAGATATATAATAAAATAAAATAAACCTTAAAAAAAAAAAAGTGAGAATGGAAATCAAGATCCAAACTGGTTACTAAACTTCTGGAAAATAAAACCTCAGTAAAACGTAGACTTTATCTAAGGATATTGTCTCTATATGCTAATATGAACTCTTTAACATTTGAGAACAGGGATCTGGGATATCTGTGTTTAATATATTTTCAACAGCACTGTGAAGGGATATCTTACTTGGGTAACCGACTAATCAGAAAGTGGGTTAGGAGCTAAATGATTTTAAAAAGGGTGTGAGGCTCTGGAATTGATAACAAATGGATGTAGGTACTCCTCTGAATACTTAAACCTATTTTTTGAGTTGATTTTAAGTGTACTCCTGCTCTGTGGCAAAGGATAAATGTATAACCTGTTTAATAATGGTGCTAGTGAATTGTTCTATTCTGGGATTTTTAAAAATTCATCTTAATAATAGCAAGCAAACTGTAGAAAAAAATTGATAATGAAACTTAAAATGTGAAAGATGGTATACTGTTATTAAAGGAATAATTGTATTTCTGTTTTAACACATTTTTTCCTGCTGAGGTACTATATATCATTATGTTGTTGTTAGAGAGACTCAAACCATTGTCTCTGGATCTGGTCTTGGACCTATGTAGTCTATACTAGAGATGTATAGCACAGACTCTGGAGCCAGACAGAATGGGACCAGTTTTGTCAATTCTATCACTTTCCAGCTGTGAAACTTTGTATTAATTGACTCTCTGTGCCTCAGTTTCCTCACCTGTAGAATAAGGATAATCAAAATACTTATGTTTTAAGACTGTTGTGAAGATTAAATGAATATATTTAATGAGTATAGAACAGAATCTGCCACAAAGTAAACATTAGCAATTGTTTTTCTTATTGAAAAGTTTGTACAGAGCTATCCTTAGAACAGGATTTTAAAGTAGAAAGTCAAGATAATGAAGGGGAAAAAATGGTTTTTAGAAGCCAAAGCTTCTTGACTTAATGAAGAAATCATAACCTTCTTAAACTAATTTACTGAATCAATGGAGGAAAAAAATCATGAATTAAGCAATAGAGGTTAAAAAAAATGGAAAAATGAAAAGTGATATTTTCCAGTACTGCTAAAGTAAAATTCCTGCTAATTAACGTCTTCATAGTAAAAGTGTATAAAAATGAAGAGGTAGACTTCAGCATTGTCAAATTCTCTTGTGTATTCAAACCAGGCCTTCAATACCCTTCTGGTTGCCTATCCATTTGAGCTATTGGCTAGGTTCGTCACTGACCCCTGAAACAATAACAGTGTCTACTACATCTCTGGTTGTGCTCCTGAAGTTGATGGAATCTATGTTGCAGTTTCAAACCCCTGCAGCAGCCAACAATGGCTCAATAAAGCCAGATGCACAATGGACATTGCCTCCAGACTGGCACTGTTTCATAGTGCTGAAGAGTGCTATACAACAGGCCAGTGGAATACTGGAACCTACTTTCATAGCTTCTCTCTAGGGTCAACGGTGCCACAGCATACTGTCTGTGGAGGACACACCAAATGGAGCAATGAACACCAGAGTACTGTAAGTAGAACTTAAACACAATTGGCATTGTGGTCTGCTCCCATGGAGAGATAGCATTAAGGTATTACAAACCTGGAATTTGAATCTATTAATTACAGCTAAAAAAAAACCCATACATTGAGTAGTGCATTAATTACTATTAAGTACTGTATCTATATCCTATTCTAGATATATGCCTGATGATTATGGTGATTTCTTTTCTATTCTAGATCATATGTAGAAGAACATTAAACATGTTAAAAGTCCTGGTAAACTTCATTTTCTAAGTAGTTAATGAATGTGCTTAACACAGATATCCCTCTTAGTCCTTGTTCCAGCACCTGTTCCAGTACCTAACATTCTTAAGTATACTCCAGGTGAACAAACCAGGACAGCTAGCCTGGAGTTCACCCTTGAAGCTAATGGGTGGCTTGCTAAGGACACTAAGTTTACCTGCCAGAAGCAGTGCAAGGGAAGGTCCTTCATGGACTCCCAAGCCACTCATCTGGGGAAAAATGCCCTAACAGCTTAGCTAAATGGGTTTTTTTGAAGGACAGAGCCTGGTACAAACAACCAAAGGTTACCAGGAGTCGCCCTCTGTGTGTAATTAATCACTCAAACAATGGGAGGCTTAGCCATCTTCTCCCTCCTTAACCCCCCTACACAGTTGCAGGGATCATACCCTGGGGAAGGCTAGCAGATAGACTTCACCCACATGCCATCCTCTCAGGGCTAAGCATTTCCCACCAGAAGGGAAATGACTAACATTGTGGCTGAGACCACTTCAACTTAGCCCCTTTGAGATGGCCCATGGGCAACCTTTCCTCACCCAGGACCTGGGGACCAGGTTCTAATAAAACCTGGAGAGAAAACAGGTCTCTCTCTATTATAGCCAAAGTGAAAAGAACTTTACTCTGTAGTTCTGATCACTCACAGTTATTAAATTTAAAGGAATTTCCAGCTTGGTGCACTAATCCTGACTGGATCCAGCTGCCCAGGAAAATGCCAACTCACCAGAAGCATCTGATAAAACGCACGAGTGCCAGTCATTGGATGGCCTGAGATAACTCTTCAAGAGACAAAGCTAAGTAGTGTCTATGTCAAGCCAACTATTCTAACTCTAGCCCAGATGCCTATTGTTGGGGGAGGGGCAAACTGAACACTCCTTAGGAAACTTTGTCTGTTTCCATTTCCTGTAACTTAACTAAAAAGGCAATGCCTCTTCTCATTCCTCTCCTACCCTAGGAGCTAGGATTAGCAATTTATATCTAACCTTGTTGTCTGTTGCAATCTCTTCTCTCTAAAGTTAACCAACAGCTTAATGCAACTAAAAGAGTACTGTCTTCCACCAATTTCAGGGAAATGCAGCCTTTGCAGGCACTGGCCTTCTCTACTTTTGTAGTCCAATATCATCCTCTTAGTGGTATTCTCAAGGTTCTAATCAAGTTTATTTCTTCCAGAAACATTTTATTAGCCACTTGGAAACTTCATCCAGCTTTGCTCAGGATTTAAGATCCATCTTCCTCTAACCAAGATAGAATAGCAGAGGTTTTTACATCTTGTCAGGCATGGCCTACTCCTTGACAGTAGTTACAGAAGAGTGATCATCTCCCTTCAGTACCCCTTTAAGAATAAAGGTGTGGGGCCCGGCTAGATAGCTCAGTGGATAAAGAGCGCGCTGGGGTACCACATGGGAGGCCCCGGATTCGGTTCCCGGGGACCTCTCCGAGTGGGCAGACGGCCTTGAGAAAGGCAAGCTGCCGTGGGCGGGGAAGAGCCGCCATGGGCAAGGCAAAAAGCCGCCACGGGCATAGCAAAGTCACCCGTGAAAAGCGGAGCTGCCGCCTGCGAACCGCGGAAGCCGGCAGCCTGCAAAAACATGGAGGACTGCTGCCCACAAAACATGGAGCGGAGCCGCCCGTGAAAACGGAATGGAGCCACCCTCAAACGGAACGAGCCGCCACCGCGGAGGGCCGACTCAGCGCGTCACCGCAAAGATGGGGGGGAGGCAAGAAGCAGACATAGAAAAACACAGAAGAATGGACACACAGCAAGAGCAAGCAGAAAG